>JBBPMZ010000401.1:0-14498 GCA_038090575.1 Tylopilus cf. pernanus | reverse complement strand
GTTGTACCCGGTGGGCCTTGGCCAGGACCTTGGTTAGCCAGGAGCCGCGCTGAGCAGTGCCAGGGGTCCTGGCGCAGTGGCTGGCGGCCTCGTAGTCAGTCTTGCATGTCGTAGTCAGTCGGTATCCTACCACTCGCACCTGCGGGTTCCCAGGGTGTCCCTCTCCAACGTGCAAATGGCACCAATCAAAAGGCTTCTGGTTCGAACCCCCGATTGTCTCGATCAAAAGTGGAGGGTTTGTCGTGACTGCCCTTTCCCCTATTTCTGCGTCGACGTTTTCCCTCCAATTTGATGACTTGCAATCCTTGTATGACGTCGAAAACCGGTTCGGTTCGCCACTTGCAGATACGTGAAACGATGTCTGCTGATCGTCAAACATTAAATCTGAGTGTATGCCTGGCCAACTACCAGCGAGTCTTTTGTCAAAGCAGTGAAACGAACACGAGTTGGACTCAGGAACTTGAGGTAGAGTCACTCTATGGCAACACAGATTGACATTTACTTAATATTGACTTGCCACACTGATCCATCAATCCATTGATCAAATCTTTAAGCATAGGATTCACTGGTTCGGTAATGTTCAGTAACTCTGTGACTGCGGAAGGAGAAGCTCAGATTCGCCAACATCCGGTCAAGTTATGCCGACCAGCCCAGCTCTGTCAACTTTGTCTTGTTCCTCTTCGGCTTGGGTTTTGATTGCCACGTCGAGGCTGTTTGCTTCTTGCGCGTTCACCAGAAATTTGGGGCCAACACTCAGGCTGATGTCAGCAAACCACCATCACCATTGCCCCTGTTCGCGCCCTTACTCTAAAAAACAAAAAACAAAAAGTTTCCGTCTCAAACCTGTTAGCATAGGTGCCTCATAGGGCGATGGCGACTCGGACGCGTTTGTGTTCATTCCTGATTCGGTTAGATGTGTTGCTAATTAAGTTTCTTTGCCAACTTTCCTTGGGAACTAGGTGACAAAATCTGCCCTCGGTCCGAGTCACTGACACGCTTCAAGTCGGACAAATTGGATCATGGTGCACTGTCAAACGAGAAGTAACATTGACTTAACTGTATCGGTTGGTAAGTAATGACGTTCCCCGTCGAGCTTGACGTCATGCTTGAACTTCTGGCTAGGCTGGTGTTTCAGGTACGCCAAGCTACAACTACCGAACCATCACTGGCGCGAAGGACTCGGATGCCAGCAAGGTTCCGATTGTGAAACATTCCAAAGGAGCACAGACGCACAGAAAGCTGCTTGTATATGGTAACTCGATCGCAGATGGACTCTGTCTGCTTGAGCTTATTACTGAGCTTAGGCTTGTCTGATCCATTCCTGCAAGCAATGCGGTTACTATAGGGAATTCTCCTACGGATTCAGAGCCAAGTCAGACCCTGCCAGTGCGCACAAATATTTTCAGGTTTCAAAGGGTTAGAATCTAATCTAGAGATAGTCTGTCGTCCGTTGGTAAGATGATGAACCCTTACAAGAGAGACCATGGAATTGCAAGGATTTAGACGAAGCTTTCCCGCTCGAGGAGAGGAATAGTCCGTAAATTTAGCAGAAAACAATCTGTGTCTAATCATCAGCCTTGTAGCAAGGATATAGGAACGGAACTCTAGTGGAATATATTTTCCTTCCAAGTTCAAATGACGCCTAATCAGAGGTATTGAAAGCCCTATTGCCTATGAAATTAGTATGAATTGGTCCCTTCCTTCTGCAGATTTGGGTTATATTTTCAGTTCCCTTCGCTCCTAGGCGAACTCGGGTGTTTCGCCCATCGCCTCAGCTGCAAGAAATTCTCCCTGAGCAAGTCATGCCAGCCTGAGATTGCTCAGGCAGTCTGGCCAATTTTTGTGCGTACTAGTGGTAGCATTGGTCAGCATAGCTCCTTCAACCAATCCCTACCTGAGAGCATGTCATGTACTGGTGCCTGGCTGTGATGCAGATCAAGTCGGTGTTTGTGTCCCAACAGTATCTAGACCGATTTGCTTACTATGGATGACCGTGATATCTAGCTGTCCGAATCAGAGATGGTAAGTGGTGTCGTTATTTATTAGGACTTCCTCGACCCAGTAATAGTATCAACAATGTGGAAATGACTCGGTCCTATAATATTATTAGGTATTCATAGTTGTCGGACGTAACAATACAAAATGTTGAAGTAGAACTAATTTATTTACCTATCTTGTGTTATTTTCTTGTATGCTATGAAGTTCATTACAAACATCGCTGTCGAAATGAATGCGATAGTGAAATCGTCTAGCTACAATTTAATGCAGATGTCTTGATCTGATGTTGAGATTAGACAATGTGCCCCCAAATTTTCAAGTCAATCACCCCCCTCTTTGCATCTCCTATACGACTTCTTCATGTGCCATTGGGGGGAATCCCGACATGCAAACGACGTCCCACACGCTTAACATGTGATTTTGATATGCGCCATCGAGATATGCTTTACGATGCTCTCCTGTTTGAGCTTCTTGGTACGCTCTTTCCATTGGCACCTTTGCGCTGATTTCTCGCCCGTTAGATAGAACTTATGAGCGTCGTGAAAGTAGTATGCGATGGCATGCCTCGGGCTTTCGTCCCTGACAAGAGATGCGTCGCAAGGCAATCCGTCGTCACTCCGTTGACAGTGGGACATAGTGCCGTTTGCAGGCTGCAGCAATGGGATGAATACCTTTGTATCAGAATGATAAGGACAACCCACAAATTCGTAGGTGACACTTCCTAGGATACATCGTTCAAGTTCATCGAAATCGGAATCAAGCAGCTCGGGAATATCCCAAGAGTTGTGGTCGAACATGGCGAAATCTCGGAGGAATGAATCACCAGGGTCCAGGCCTTCTATTGGAAGACCCTGACCAACATTCTCTGGCCGCAGAGAATAAGAGTAGTCCAGAACATGAGGTGGCTGCAGAACTAATAGTTCAGAGGAAAGCATCACGCCCTCCCCAGTCGAGGCCAGGGATGAGTCAGATATTGCAGGTACGAGCCCTTGTCTGACAGGAGGATTAAAGCTTGTGAGTTCTGTCTCTACACGATCAATGGGGAATAGAAGTATGCGGTTAAGCTCTGCTTACGGTTTGGAGTCCAATCACCATGATATTGCTGATATGAAATATTAAGATCTGCGTGACCAAGGATTTCTAGACTCCCTATCGGCGCGTAGGGTCTGGATTCATTTAGCCCAACCCCTGTTCAGTGTGACATATATATGTGAGATTCGCCTGTTGCAAGTGGCAAAGAACGTACCTAAGATAAGATGCCCCGGGATGGGATTGCTCGACCATACATGTCCGCTAGTGCTGACCAGCGATGTCTCAGCCACGGAATTTTGTGGATATTTGAAATCCATCAAGGTGAATTCAAAATCGGAAGAGTAGATGTTCCCGGGCGCTTGGTACATGAGAAGAGTTGAGAGCGACTCTAGATTGAGGCTATGAAGAGTCGGGGCGTTGCCTTATATCGTTCAGACCCCCATTTTTTTCGCATACAAGTAATATTCAATCCGATGCCCGAGCATGCGTTTAAGCCTGCCAACTTAGTCCCTGAAGTTTGACCAAATACGGTAAGAAGCTAGGATGGTCCCAATCATTGACTGCGGACATGAAACTGCTTGAACATACGGGGTCACTATGAGGGTATCTTCTCCTGACGGTCTGAGCCTCAAGTGACACCCATCGAAACGCAGAATATCCAGGAGAGAAATCTCATCCGACTCGGACCCTCTGGACACTTCAGGTTGGTGGAGGACCAGCGTTTGCCCGAACCGGAGCTCTGTGAAACAAGGACCGCTGGGTCGCCAAATTCATTCCAGGCGTACAGCATGCCAACTGGAACCTTCCATTACGATGCACCAGCCTAAGACTGCCAAATGAGCTTCCGGTATGGGGTTATGAGATCCGAAATGACGTGCGGGGTTTGTAATTCGAGCAGCACAATGCCAAAAATAACCCGATTCTTTTTGGCGTGTTTCTCACGCTCGACCCTGATGCAGATGTGCTGGCGGATTAATCGATTAAGGACGGTGAGATTACTGAATCTGAAGCCCTAAGAGACAGAAATACGTTCTATCTCAGGTTCGAGCCTGCTAATTCCAGTGCTCCGCAGGACGCCGACGATGCGTATGTTCGTTTTTGGTGAGTCACAGATGGTGACCATTGTTTAAATGATTCAGGTAGTCTTCTGCACCCTCTGATCTAACGTTCATCAACGTAGCAGCCAAACACATCCGAACGTGCGCTTGGACAGGGAAGCAGGGACATATGTACGTAGAAACTGCTGGAGGTGAGATTTACTCTTGAGTGAGCGTTAGTATCGTTGCCGGGCATATAGGTGTGCACAGCCCAACCCTATCAGGTACGGCTCAATTAGAGACTTGCCAACCTCTGTTTTCCCTACGGTCCTCGTCGGCGACTCGAAGCTGGGTGGGACTTCGTCGGCGACACCATCTTACGAGTCACTTGCTTTGCATGGGTACATCGTGCAGTGGACGCGATCCTCTTGTTCTCGGGCAATTGTTATCAAAACTACGTGTATCTCTGTTCTTAATTCGTTGAGCATGGAGTACATGTCGCCGCACTGGATCCTCCGCCTCCTCTTCGAGGAAATACCAGCGAAGATAGATCTACTACGGAAGCCTACTATGCAAAGCTGGTCCCTAAAAGTCTCGACAGCGACATCTACAAGACCCTGCAGCACTTGGACAGTTGTCACGGTCATCGCATCGAAGAACTCGATTCCATGCCCCGTCGGACGCTGGACACGATCTGGTGGCCCTTCGTACAACATGGCCTGGTTCAATCCGAGGACGTAACGGTGATCGATAGTGCATACGCCGACTTCTTCAGCGTCGATCGTTTCCCGGCATCGTTCGAACGCGTTGAAAGCGGACGAAAGTTGGCCGCGCTTGTCTTGGAGCTGATTATGATGGGTGCAGGTGGAATAATCTCCGTAGATCCACTCTTTCAACATGTCTTAGTTGACGCCGTCTGTGGCTCATCCCTCTGAAAACTATCTTCCCATCGTTTTCGACGGGGTATTTGTTGGGTTATATCGTCTCGATAACCAATCATGTGCGCCCATCTTGGGGGTTCATCCGGACATTACTGTGTATACTAAAATTCTTACTGGCAGGGTCCTCCCCCTCGCGTCACGCTCGCCTCCAAGTGCGTATTCCAAGCGTTCCACAGTCACTCCAAAGTTACACTGCACGTGATGTCGAGCGTCAGGTGGCGAACATGATGTTCGACATGATCAACAAACTCTCGCATTAAGATGCGTGGCGATCCGCGCGCACCAAATGGATGTAACATTGATGTGTAACTTGAATCCAGCCTGACCATGGTCTGGAGCTTCTGGGACCCAGGTCTCGTCCGCTCGGTGTCGATGCGGCGACGACATTGGGAGCCGTCCTCGCCATCAAATTCAAGAACAACAGCGCAGGTATGACTGTTTATGTACACCATGGCCATGAACAACATGGCATCATCACTGGTAGGGTACACGTCTAACATCACCCAAGGCGTGCTGTCCATGCTGACGATGCACTCAGTTCGGCCCCTGGTGGAGCCCCATTTGGGATCCGTTTCAGAACGTCGCGAAATGCGGCGTATTTCATGATAAACCTCAGTGCGCCGCAGAAGACGATCATGGAGGTGGAGGATAGGCTTTGGAGGACGCTCTCGACGGAGCATGTCAAATGATGGATTGGATGCTGAAGCTTGAAGTTCTATTTCGTTTGCATGTGAAGACAAGATGATAGATGTAAGTATACCTGACCTATAGCTATGCTATCATGAGCTTTGAATTGGCATATGTCAATATCCCAGGTGCTCCTTCATGAACGGCCTAGTTCGAGTTTGAATGCCGCTGTCGTCAACTTGCATGCCTTCACGTATGTCTAAGTTCCCACTGCCATACTCTTTCCTCAAAATTCCCTGGCCAGGTGGCAGTGCCCAAGCCATGTGGACTCCAGGTCCGGGACTGCGCAGATTGACATGCAGTAAGGGAGCAATAGCAAGGTGAGGGAGCCTGGGGGGCGACCTGAAACACAACACGATGATGGCAACAACAATGTCACCAACAACCACTGATATGCGGTTGTCACAGGGTGGAGAAGGTAAGATGAAGCACATCATGTGTGTATACCGAGGTGCAAGACTGACGTACCGGGACCGCATACATCGGAGGAGGTTGAGGGTGGGCATGTACATCAGAGGCGCAGAGCAGCCATGTCGGCATGCATCGGAGGCTAAGTGCGGGTGTACGTCGGATGCGCAAGGTGGGCACGTCTGGATCGTATGCATCAGGGGAGGTGGCACATGGTCCAATCTGGAAGTGAGGGAGTGCAAGCGAGGTCACCGCGGGCCGGGTCAAGAAGCCTATGCGATATCGGAGTTTGAAATAGGTGCTGCCTGAGATGTTCTAATTGCCTATCACTCCGCACCAAGTCGGTAATCTGAGAAGGACGTATCCTTAATTGACGGAATGCTTGCTGGAGGTTGGTGGGGCCTTCAAGTTGCATGTTTGTTTCAGAGGTAATAGATCAATCAGGATGAAAGTCAGATGCACTCCAAGGATGCACTGTTCCAAGAGCGAAAGTGGAACTCGGCGGTGTTTGTCCTGGTACTATACTGGTTGTGATCATGGGCGCTGGAAGGATGATTTTTATGGGTCCGCTCTTCCGCCGGCGCACATGCAGCCCTTCTCATCATTTTTGACCAAGTGTTTATCAGCTTGTATTGCCTCGGTCCTCAATCGTGTGTGCGCATCCAGATATGCCCTGTACGCCAAAATTGTACTTGCACATTTGAGAGTATTAGCGACATTCTACCCTTTTATTACGGTACGCTCACTCATGAATGTTCCAGGCGCTCCACAACCCAACCGAAAGTTGTGACCGCAGATACATATGTCGTAAATGCCACCACTGAGTGCTAAGCCACTAAAACGTTCAGGGTAGCCACGACACTCGACATGCAGTCACAGCAAGACAACTGGCAACTGGCATGAAAAAGGTGAGGGTGTGATACAACATGCATGTATCAGGTCACCATCTGGATCATCTGTGTTCTGGGTTTCATTCCGTAAGTTGAGGTTTGACTTGTTGGGTGATGTTGGGAACTGTCCCTGACATCAAGTGCTGACAGTGCGAGCGGGAACACTTATTCGGTTATCCACATCATCGCTGTGCCTTGGCTGTTCAAATGAAATTCGGGCCCATAGGGTGTGTATCGTATCCCGTGCAGCACAACCAAGTTGAAGGCGTGTTTCAACTTGAAACCACTGTTGACCAATTATCAACCATATTAAAGTTAGTACCAGAGCTGATCTACGAGCTCAGGGTTTACAACAGAGTATGTGTGCTCGAAAAACTGTACCAGCATGGAAGCTGATCGTGGCGGTCGACATCATTGCACATTTGCCACTTTTAGATTCACTCCATGTGGGGCCTGAGAGTGGGCGCAGAACAGGCCGCCCATGTCATTCAAGCCTTTTTCCCGTGCAGATCGGGGATATCATTGGCGTTGACGCACATCTTTTAGTGAAACTTCCTAACTCCACACCCCCTTCGATGTCGGTTTCATGCATTGGAACGTCCTGAAAGACTGTCAGTTCACTGTTTGGGAGGGGTACTCGTGCTCTGATGGGCCTCTAGGTCTTGGCAAGCGACCAAGCGCCAACTATCCTCATTCAAGTCTGGCCATCCAAGTCGAGGCGTCTGGAGGATAAGGGACGACAAGGTTCATCTTCTGTCATAACGTTCATTCTGATGAACTTAACTTTAGTCTCAAACCAACCTCTTAAAGTCAAACATGTGTATTCTGCTATATAAACCAAGTGTAACCATGGGATAACGTGCGCTTCAGCCAAGGAAGAGTAATGCTATCCGAATCATGGGTACCAATACATTAATGCATTTCCAGGTTAGATTCCCACTGATGCCTATTTGTCTCTGGAGGGGCAAATCAGATGTAGGCGTTAACATTCCAAAGGGATTACTCACTAGCAACTTGAAGACCATACCACTTGATTACTACCTCAGTGACTTTTCCGCAAATGAACTTGCTTTGTGTGGTTGCGAGTGAATTGCCGTGGGCACTTCGGGCATAAAAACACTTTTCTGAGGTGTTTCTCCCGGATGTGCCTCAGCAAGCTCTCTTTCTTCAGTGGAATTGAGCAACCGGCCCAACCACATGTTAATCGTGCGTTTCTTGGACCTTTGACAACATGATGAGAGTGCAGATGCGCAGAAAGATTTAGGTCTAGGATTTTCTTGCTGCAGGGGCCGTGATCTGCTTGCCAAAGGCACGTATGGTCATTGTGTTGGGGGCCATCCACTGACGGTTCGTTTGATAGGTCGGGCCTAGCTCTGGATAAACTATTCCTAGCAACGGTGCCAGCGGGTTCTGTGCCACCCCAGGCCTCCTGACCCTGAACTAAATCGAATCTGACAGGGAACAATTGTTGCCCAGGAAGATGGGGAACTTGAAGATCATGGAGTTTATGTGTATTGGAAGTATAGCGGACACTGTCACTGAGCACCGCAGACCCTGGCAACAAGTAATTGCAAGAAGCAACACCTCCCATTGGCACCAACAGACTGGGACCAACGTTTTCTGGCCATAGAGAAGAATAGTCTGGAGCCGAAGGTAATCCTGATACTATAGTGAGACCGGAGGATGGCATGGAATCATCTCCAGCAAGTTTTGAACCTGATATCACTGGCATGGATAAAGAATCAATTGGACCAGGATATATAGGTACGGTTCCTGCACAGTAAGTGAGTGGAACTCGAAACATTTCCTTTCAAAATGACACCTACCAGTTATAGTTGGATCACTTGGAATTTGTCCGTAAAAGCTATTGTGATATTTGTTGTCAATGAACACTCTCTGTGAGTACCTGTGTCATTTCAGCTCCTTTGGCTCCTGTGCTTCAAGCTAAAAATCTCACCTATTGTAGGCTGTGGAAAATTCACATGGGACACACTGCACTAGTGGTGGCCTGGGATTGTTTATGCAACCAAATTGTTGCGCTTCAAGTTGTACATTGATGGGGGTATTAGACGTGATTGACATGAGCCCAGATTGGTGATGTCGCTCCATCAGATCCACTGGGGCAAGGTTGAAGTTGAAATGGTGGTTGTCCACAGTAATTTTGTGCATCTGAGGAACTCGAATGGTTACCTCCAGATTGCACCCACCGGGTCTCTTTATATCTGACTGACATTCATTTCCATGCTAGTTTCATGACACGCATACCGACGGATCAACACCTTGAGGCTTCGATGTAGCCAACCACCCCTTGGCAGACAATAATCACATCATCCCGTTTTTTTTTACGGTGGAGCTCGGAGGACAGCTTCCCCAAAGCAAACCCCGGAGGCTGGACAGTAGCCCTCATGTCGTGGGAATATTGTGCGGAACGAAGTGTGTCAATTTAGGATAACCGCTGCACCTGTCAATGCTGAGCTGATCTAGGTTAAAGAGGGCCAGGGACCCAGTACTCCGGGAATCGGGATACATACATTACTTCTTGGAACAGCCAAATAGGAACAGCTTGCCAGTACCCAGATTACTGATCAACTTGAACGGGATGTCGCACTGGATGATCATATGGTGTTCAACTTGAAGCTTCCACTAACCTCATACCTGATCATGAATCATCCTTGAGCAGATTAGTTTGGCACTCAAATCTTGAGAACTTCCTCACCTATGTACAAATACCACCAAATTTGAAATGCTACAAGGAGGTTGCTTCTTTACCGAATGTACTTATTCAAGTTATGTCATCACTTGACCCCACGGCGGTTCATCGGAAGTGAAGCTAGCCTCACCCAGCTTGCATTTTGAACTGATGGAAGGTTGGCATCCTCTGAGTCTAACCTGTGTGAAACAATGTCCGTGGATCGTCAAACATTAAATTCGCGTGTACAGCAAGCCAACTGCCAGCCTTTTGTCGAAGCCTATATTAGTACCTTGTTTCAAATGAACATGACTCAGTCGTTGCATGGCAACATGTATTGTGAAGCTTGTCCGTTTCCTGATCGAAGCACCTAAACCTCCGCTGGTCATGCGACCAACTCATTACTCTTGAAAACGAATCCAGTTACAGTCACAATAGGTATCTATCTTATTGCCAGATGTGGATGTGAATGGGGGTTAACGGTGTAATCAGTGCTTCCAGGCTCGACTGCCCTGCTAGTCCACTGGCACCATTCACACGAAATTTGACATCAACACACATCCCATCCCAACATGTGTGCCACACAGTTTTGTTCGGACATAGCTCTTTGTTTTACAAACATGTGTGATGGCTCCGACTTGTTTATCCCCACAGATGAGCTCAGGTAAGCCACCCCACAAATATTGTAAAACTGCTTGAGGTATCACATCCCTACTAATGACCGCCGATCCTTCCACGTGTCAGACTAATATCTCCGCAGCTTCGAGAAAAAGAACATGTCTCGTGGACTCAAGTTCCCCATCCAGAACAAGTTTCCATCAGATGTTTGTCGAGATGGCGACACACTCCATGTGTATCTGCTCATCATGACATCTACACAATCAAATCTTTGCAATTTCTCGTGTAGTCTTCTCCTAGGAAAATATGATCCGAGTCGATATTAGAAACTTGCATACCCAAGCGCACCAGACCTTGCTTCGATGCCGCTTTGTGTCATTTTTGGTGGTGGTTTAATGGCACTCTTATCATGCCCTCATGTTAGACGCTTGTTGTTATCCGAGTCGCTGCGCTATGCCACCTATGGTATGGTCATCCCTTCTTCTTTGGTTAGGCAAGATATCCACCTAGCTGCTAACAGTGTGCTCTGGTCGCCAAGGCCTCTTCATCCCTCTCCCCTGACGCATTCAATCATACATTGTTTGGGATATGCCCTCTGGAAGGGGCCTTGACTGCAACCTCAAACCGCCCACTAACAGAAAATGCAACCCATGTCAAGGTAGATACAAGGTCTTGCTACAACCAGTGCCAATTCCACATGATGTGCAACCGTAGCAACGTGACAGGAGCGCAGATGCACGGAAAATATCAAGTCTAGAATTTTTGCATTGCAAACGCTGTGGTCCGCTCTCCAGGAACACGTATCAGAGCAAAACCTTGAGGTTCTCAATTTACCCAGGCCCTCAATGGACTGTGCATTAAAACTACAGCCTAGGCTCGAACTGCTGCAGACGCTGTCACGGTGGACAGGAATACCTTCGATCAAGGTGTATTTCCTTGATGTGGTTCGGCAAGCTCTCTTTCTTTAGTTCCGAAGAGCAGTTGAGCTAACGACAAATCACTTCCACATGGTGATGCCGTGAGAAGAGTGGCGCAAATCGTCGGAATTTCGGAAAGCGCAGACTCTTGAATTTTCGAGCCGTTATCAAACAGCTGGCACGGCAAAGACCTCACATTCACAGCTTGATCCACCGTTTTATGCAGGTGGCTACTCAGGATGTGCCGATCGTTAGTATTCGATTACCGTACGATCCTACATAGATAGCACCACGTAGCTACATCGCACCGTAACGTAGTTTTACTACATACCGAAAAGTGACTATACATCCAACTTTCAAGAGTGCTTCACGATGCTCTCTTGTTTGAGCTCTTTGGTACACCCAAGCCACTGGCATCTTAACGCTGGATTCCCACCCGTCGAATAGAGTTTATGCGCGTCGTGAAAGTGGTAGGTGATAGAATGTCTCGAGCTTTTGATCTTGATAAGGGGCAGTGCATTGCAAGGGGACATCAACAGTAGAGCATAATGGCGTTTGCAGGCTGCGTCAATGGAATAAATAATTTTGCACCAGAATAACAATGGCAACCCACAAATTCGTGGGCGACACTTTCTAGGATACACCATTCATCGAAACTAGGCTCAAGCAGGTTGGAGATATTCCAGAAGTCGTGGTCGAATATGGCGAATTCTCGGAGGAAGGAATCACCAGGATCCCTGGTCAACATTCTCTGTCCACGGAGAATGAGAGTAGTCCAGAACGTGAGGTGGCTGCAGAAGCAATGGTTCAGAGGAAACCACCGCGTCCTCCCCAATCGAGTCCAGGGACAGGTCGGATATCTCAGGTACAAGCCCTTGTCAGACAAGGGGATTCAAGTGTGTGGGATCTGTTTCTACACGATCGGTGGGACATAGAAAGATGCGGTTCAGCTCTGCTTACGGTCTATAGTTCAATTACGGTGATATTACAAATATGAGATATTGAGATCTGCGTGACCAAAGACTTCCAGACCCCCCATCTGGTGTTCTGGACCCTCTCAACTCCCTCTATCCAGTGCGATATACGAGAGACTCACCTGTTATCAGTGACAAAGAACGCACCTGGGACAAGATGTCCCGGGATAGGACTGCTCGAGCCTGAGCATGTATGCTCATTGGTGCTGGCCAGCGATACTTCAGACATGCAACTTTGTCGATATTTGAAATCCACCGAGATGTATTCAAAATCAGAAGGGTAGACGCTCCCGAGTTCGGCTTGGTACACGAGAAGAATTGGGAGCGACTCTAGACTTGCTTTATCTCCCCGTTTTCGTGAGTAGGTAATTTCCGTTTCTGATGTCAACATGGATGCGTGTTGTCGCTTCGGAATCACAATGTGCTGCGTCCGTCCTTTGCCAACTTTCCCAGGGCTAACCGGATGGGGAACTGGGGGTCCGTGCATTCCGATCGCTTTCATGGCTGAGAGAGAGGGTGAAGAGAGGGCAGTGAGGTGGTGAGGTGGGCGAAGCCCGCGAGGGCTTCCGGCCCGACGCACTGCCGCGACAGGGAGCCGCGTGGGTTGGGTTGGGCCCAAGCAGATTCGAGGCTAATCTAGAACGAAGTGCAGCGGACGAGTGAGAGCGAGGGCGAGGGCGTTGCTCTGCGACCGGGAGTGGTGGGTGGGTGCAAGAAAGCGCGAGGAGAAGCAGCGTTCGGGAGCTGCAGGTGCTGCTGACTCGGAGCTGAAGCGAGGTGGTAGGAGCGAAGGGACGCGCCACTTCGCGATCGCTTAGCTCATGCACGGTCGGAAGCATAGAATTGACACTTTGAATGTGACACAGTCCGTCGTTCAAGTGCGGAGATTGTGAAACATTCTACAAGCGACACCCCATTCACAGTAACTGGCCATGGGCCTTGGACCTGTTCCTATATATGGTCTGTCCGCTCTGTTGCTGCGAGCTCGTCGTGTCGATAGATGGGCTCTACGGTAGAGATCGTACACACGTCCATCTTCGATTTTTGAAAGACCCCAAATGACATATTTTGAGTGTCGGAGCACTCTTTCAGCTGACCCAGCGGCGCGTCAACTTCGCATCGCGTGGAAAGATCAAGGGGGCACGGAAAACCGCATGTGATAATGGTGTTGGCAGACAGACCTCTCTTTTCTTGAGTTTATGCTTTTCTGTGTCATTCTTAGTGATATGGTTGCTACAGAGCATTCTGCTATGGACTCAGAGCTAAGTCAGACCCCGTGTGCAGATATTCTCAGGTTTAGAAGGGTTAGAATCTGACTTAGAGATGGTCTATCGTCGCTGGCAGTATGGTGAACATTTGCAAGAGAGAATTGCAAGGATCTGGGCTACCAACGGACTTGAACGAAACTTTCCTGCCCACGCCGGAGAGGAATAGTCCGGAATATATTTTCGTTTCAAATTCAAACGACACCTGCCAGTGGTCAGAAGTATTGAAAGTCGTTACTTATGAATTGGCCCCTTCTCTGAGTGGATCCGGGTGATTTCTTCAGTTCCCTTCGCTTTTTGGTGAACTCGGGCCCGTCTCACCCGTTGCATCAGCTGCCGGAAGTTCTCAAGCGACTCGTGCCAACCTGAGATTCCTCAGGCAGTCTGGCCAATTTTTGTGCGTAGTGGCGTTGGCCAGCATAGGCCACATAACTCCTTCAACCAATCCCGACCTGAGAGTATGACGTGCTGGGCCTGCTGGCGCCTGGCTATGAAGCTGACCCAAGTCGGTGTTTGTTTCCCAACAGTATCTAGGCCGATGTGCTGGTGAATGATATGATATCTGGGTATCCGAATCAGAGGCGATAATTAGTGTCATTGTTCATTAGGCCTTCCCTCGGGGCCTAGTATCAACAATATGAGAACGACATCCTGCAACATTATCAAGTACCCGTGCCAGTGGTTGTCGCACATAACAGTATAAAATGCCGAACTAATTTATTTATCTGTGTTCCGTAAATTCCTCGTAGGCCAAAAATTTAAGTCCAACTAATCTGAAACATCAATGTTAAAACTAACACGATAGTGAAATCGTCGGCCGCAACCCGATGGCGGGTGTCTTGATCCAATGTTGAGATTGAACAAGGTGCCCCCAATTTTTCGAGTCAATCATCTTCCTCTTTGCATCCTCCGCATGACTTCTTCATGTGCCGCTGGAGGGAATCCTGACGCGCAAACGACGTCCCACACGCTTGACACGCCGTTTTGATGTGCAGGTGCACCGTCAAGATGTGCCTCACGATGCTCTCCTGTTTGAGCTTCT
>JBBPMZ010000400.1:0-14509 GCA_038090575.1 Tylopilus cf. pernanus | reverse complement strand
GCTGCCAGAGCATTCTCAGCATCTTCCAGGTCCTTGACTCCAAGTTCTGAATGACAAACAATGTAGCAGAAATCCAAAAATGCAGCTAAACACTGCACCAGCTGTGGGGGTACGTATTCAGCAATAGCGGGCAAGTAGATCTATATTTTTGTTAGGGTCTCTATGGCACAGTTAAGGTGTAGTATAAATACACACCTTCATTAGTGCTTTGGAGTCGTCACCTGCCCATTGTTTGAAGCAGTGCCCATGGGGAAAGTGGCGCAGACCGGTGAAATGAGGTACTACAGCTAGACTACACCACTGCCATTCTTTAACACAATAAATCAGCAAAGTCACCACCTATCAATGTCATCTAGAATCTCCTTGGCGCAGATGGGCTCATACTTGGCCTCAATCCATTCACAAGTCTACGTCACAAGGTGATCTTTGAACGTCCCTTTGATCAGTTGATGGAGTAGATTGGGTGATATCATTGCAAATATATCTGCATGAGGGAAATCATGGGTGAACGGCTGACAAAAACCTTGTCAAGGAACCAGACGCACACGCAGGGGAAAAAAGATACTAACAATAATAGTGACGTCTATCTCATACTTGTGTCAAAGGACATCTGAAGGAAGTCCTTCACGAAGTAGGCTGTGCAGAGCATGTGTACATCACCCCCCTGATCCATCAAGATCATTCATCGGTGCCGTACATCTGAGATTTACATAGTATGAGTAATAGCACAAGCAATATAGTAGTATGTTATATGCACTTGGAACACCACTGGCACCCTTGCACAATTCCACTCAGCATAACTTGCTCAGGATAGTCGGCAATGAAAGCCGCCAAGTCAAATATTATGCGGCGCCAATGGCCGTCAGGACAACGATGCACAGCCAGAGTGATCATGGCTGACTTCACTGGTTGCAGTATCGCCAATATGGAGGCATGATATAATTTCTTTTTGAATGAGCGGAAAGCTGCATCATTGTCTTCCTTGCGAGCTGCTAGAAATCCAGATAATAGCCATGTAAAGTAGCACACAAAAACAAAGAGCAAGACAACGTACCTTTCGGAATTGCAAGAAAAGCAATCGGTATCACTGCCTGGTTGTGGGCTCTATGCACGCAATTGCAGGGATTGGTGGTGGAGAGATATAATGCCAGTGGGTGGTACTCTACAGTGGCAGCAGAGACGGTGGTCTTATCACTGCCAAGGATGACACTGCAATACATTGCACCCTCGGTTGAGCGATCATCATCGTAAATCCGGTCCTGTTTTCACCAAAGTAGTGAGTATTAAACGGTCCGAGGCCTAGTCAGTCATGACGTACGCTTTGACGCCAAGCATAATTGCCTGACATGAAGTTTGTCCACCATCGTTGCCCTTGTGAATCTGTGTAAGTGAAGGGGCGATGGTCAAATTTATCCTTGAAGTCGGCATTGTCAAGCATCTCGGTGAGGACACAATCTACATCACAGCACCACACTTCATACTCTGTATGCTTCCAGGATAGCAGATTCTCCTCCCCATCCACATTTGGTGAGACCTTCATATACTCCCAAGGAGTTCCGCCTGACTGGATTTGGTCGATTGCTGCATACATGTGGGCGGCGGATAGGAAAGGCGCACCCAAAGACGATGGGTTGCTCCCTAGGCCTTCAGATTGCTGCTGGAGAGCTCAGAATGCCCAAAGTTCCATGAGGTGGTTGATATTTCCAGCTGACATTTCCTTGCGCCTGAAGAGAAAATCTGCGAGGAGGAAGTCATGCTGGCCGGCAAAAGGAGACCAGTCGGTGGGGTCATGCTGAGCATGAGGGCTAGGAGGATGACCAGGAGGTAACGGCACCCCAGACTCATCACAGGGTTGTGCTGGATTTCATTATCAGTAAAATTTATTTTTGATAATGTGGTACGAACCGGTCAGGTATAGGTGGTACTCTTTCTGTGCCATCCTTCCTGCAGGTGCTCAACACCGGGACCTTCTAGTGACTGATGCCTGACTTCAAGGCCTGCAAGATTATCTACAAAGCCTGGATGGGTGACAGGGGAGTGGGTGCTGTGACGCTCAGGTGCACTGCTTGAGGAACCAGCAGGGTCTGAGTCAGCATGAGGGTGCCGTCGATCAGGATGTGCAGTATGAACATGCCCCACGTGCCCCCGCTGTGAAGTAAACGTTTTGGAGCAATGAGGACATGCGAGGCGATTCAACAGTGTTAGGGCCCGGGAAGACATAACGACTCGGATACTGGGAAGCACACATAGACTGAATAAGTATCATTAGTTTTATGAGTGATTTCAGAGTGAGCCTTGTAGTCAGACTCAGCAGGCTACAATCTTAATGCACGGCATACTTGCTACATTGGACAGTTCTTCCAGGTCAGACATCTCGGGCCCTGCATTCACACATCCCGCTGTGATGGACGACAATAACAGCGAGTCACTTAAATAGAGTAGTAGAGCAGTAGGGCACGAGCCTACAAGATGAGGAGTGATCAGCTCTGTCGCAGGGACAAGGTGGTGGCAGTGCGCAATCTTGATTGAAAACGGCAGGTGGGAGGGCCTGCATCATTTAGTGCATCGCACTGCTATATCGCATCACATTGTGTACTGCACATATAAGAGGGGGGGGGAGAACTGGAACATGCTAGGGAGTGGAAGGAGAATACAGGGCTAATTCTGGTAAAGGGCTTCATTATATTGGTCAGCGATGGGTGCAGGTTTGTAAACAATGCGAGGTTTAGGGCGTGGCAGTTGCCTGTCAGTGGATGAAATGGAGGGAGGATTGGCATGAGTAGGTGTAGGGGTAGTGGAGGGTGCGGCGACAGCATCATTTGCTTGCCTAGTGAGACCTGCAGTGCCAGTGTGTTTAGAACGTTTGACGGTGCGTTCTGATCTGTAATGAGTTTGAGAGAAGGAGCGATAGAGAGAGTGAACAGACTGGATTCAGGAGACTTGACCCGAGTTTGGGGCAGCTGATCTGCCAGCTGGTCATCCTTTGAGCCGACAGATGAGACAGTCAGGGCACGGTTGCGTTTGTTCTGATTGCTGGCAGCCTTTGGGTATGGGGTAAAAGAAGATGGAGGTCGGTAGGTCTCCATGTTGTCACTGCCAAAAATGCCTTGGGTGCATTTCGCTAGGTGGGAGCGGCCTTCATCAACTTCGATAACATCTTCAAGTAAAGGCTGAATGGGATCTTGCGAGCTAGGAACAAGGGCTGTAGAGCAAGAGCAGTGCTAAGCAAGGCCAGAAAACAAGAAAAAAGTATGACAAGAGCGTATGCTGCAAAGTTTATGAAGTGCGTGATTTGGGGCAGTAAAATAAGTGGAGGCAAAAAAAAAACAAGGCTAGGGGGAGAAACAAATAAGTAAATGATAGGCCTACCTCGAGGGGGGTGATTATGATATGGCGATGCCATGCTTGCATTTGTCGAAGAGATGAAATCCCCGCCAGATGTAACGGGGAGGTCATCCATAAAAACAGCCTACACAAACAGTAAGTAGGTGATGATCAATTGAAAAACATTGCCACGAACTAAATCCTCCATCCCATCTGCAATCCCAGGTACATCATAGCCTTCATACCGATCCAAACACCTTGATCCCCGGGCCTGGGCATCTCCACCCCCGCTTCCACTACCAGCACCTTCATCTCCACTGAAACTGGCCACTGTGCCCGGCACATTATTGCCACTTGCACTGCTGTGCGAATTTTCTTCAGACTGCTTCGTATGTTTGACATGGAGCTCTACCAGATGTTCAATGGATTCGGCCTTGGTTGGCACTGAGTAATAGCTGAAAGAGCTCGAAGCCTTCATTTCAAACGCATTGCCTGTATCGTCACCACAGGTGCCAATCTGGCCCTGCAAATCCTGGCAAACAGTGATCTGTAAGCGCTCCTGGACTGTTGTTGCCTCCTCTGCATCAAAGTCAAAGGTGCGCGCCGCATTAACGCGCTGGCGATAGGCATTGATGTTAAGTGCCTAGGTTGAATTAGGTGTGTGAAATAGTGAATTGAGGAGCCCACTCACCGACACCAAAGAGTTTAATGCAGCAGCCACAGCAGCATCAAGGGGAGGGGCATCACGAATACTGGCCTTTGGGGTTGGGTCATGCCAGGCAACGCGTAAGTTTTGGACAGCATCAATCGCAGATTGCACTGCTGACTGCTGGAATCCAAGAGTTTTCTCGCGAATCAAAAGCAGCAACTCCGTCTCAAGGACGTGTGATTCGATAGCAGAGCCTTTTGGGAGCATGGGATAAATCCCATCAGGCCAGGAGATATATCCAGGAGGTGGTAAGTTTCCCTCTGTGAGGACCTGGCATAGTTTAGCTGTAGATGGATCTGATGACGAACTGGTTCCAGGATTTCCTGGCACTATTTGCCGGAGTAATGGCGCTGTCTGGCCCTCATCCCTCTTCTCGAGTAGCTGATGTTTATCCCAGATTTGCTGGACCTTCAGCCGGATCGTCGATGCACCGCCCTTAGGATGGAAAAGAATTAGCTCATGACGGTAGGCAATTACCATTGCTGATTCAAGAATTGCTGCCGCAGCTAATCCGCGCATAACCCTAGCAAAACTCTTCGCATCAACTTTCTTCCACTCCCAGGTCGTCCAGTCAATTAATGCAAGGCCACGCATCCCCTGGATTCTGTCCTTGGGCAGGCGTGACACCTTTGACCATGTCTTGAAGAAGTTGGGGGGAGAGCGGGTGAAGTTGAGGGACCGGGTGAGTTCCTTCTTTCTCCCGTCTGGTTTGCTTGAAATGATCAGCTCATGTGTTTCCTCCCACTCTTCATTTCTGCTAATTAGCCCCTTGATCCTTTGCAATGCCTGCTCATCGCCCTCTTCATCCCCATCCTCACTACTGCCCGACATACTTGCATCACCTATCTTGCTTTCCTCGTGAGTATCTTCATCTCTGCCATCGCCACTCTCGTCGTCATCTTCCTCACCCTCGTCTTCGCTGGGCAGATGGCTCTTCGGTTTCAACTTCTTTTCCCTCACTCTCTTCTTCTTTCCCCTCGCCCTTTTCTCCCCAGTGGCTCTACTGCCCCCTCTCTTCACTGCAGCTTGTGCCTCGCGTAACTCTTTCGTGGGCTTTCCTTTATTGTCTGTCCCAAAAACTGACAGGAGTTTTATCTGTTTTTCGATGCGTTTCGGAACATTTAGCAATCGCAGCTGTACCTCCATGTTGGCAAACGATGCGTAGTTATTCCAGACAAGGTAGACCATCTACAATGCACTTGATAAGTGAAGTGATTGCGCGCGCATGGCAGGGCCACTATGCTTACATGCCGCACAGCTTTCAGATCGCACCCTTCTGCCAGGTCTCGATGGCAAAGAATAGCGCGTATCATTGCTGCCGATGCAGAACCTGGCAACCAGCAGTTTCCTAATGCAGGTACCATGTCGATCAGCGGCTCCCACCACCGAGCGAACTGGTTGAAAAAAAATAGAATTATAGTTAGCTTCTACTGCCCGTCTTAGAGGCACACAACTGGCCCGTTGAGTGGCACTTACCTCCAGCAATGCTCCTGAAATTACACCAAGTCGCTCCACCATGTGGTCAAAAACGCCCCGTGACATGAATGGCACCAGTGCGCACGATGCCTCTGCATGTTCCGCCGCCAGTGTTTGACCCTGCATTTCCTTCAACACCTTAACCTTTGCTACGCACCACCGTAAACATGCCGGCATTTGATCTTCTCCCCCAACCTCCAGGAATGCCTGGATCACCTCCCGAAGTCCCTCTATCACATCTGAATAGTAACTTCTCACAGCTTTCTGCCACCGCACCGACCGCTGGCTCGCAAATAGATTCCCGATTTCCTCTGTCAGCGTGATGTTCTGGTAGAGCGCCTGGTCAAAGCACTCTCGAACCGCAAACACTGCTCCTGCTCCGCATTTCATCCCCTCCCATACCGCTTTCATCTTCTGATACATCTCTCGGAGCTCTTGCCTTGCCGACTGCGCTACTTTCTCGTCTGCACCTGCTGCCATCCTTGTGAGTTTATCTACCACCGTTTCCTCTATTGGGAGTTCATTGAAGCACTCGCAGACATAATCTTCCATTTGTGCGGTCATGTATGACAGGATCTGCCCCCCATAGTCAGCATGTTTACACCACTATTAATGCCACTCACCCCTCCTGCCGGCCCAAGCATTATTTTGTGAAGACTTCCCATCTTCATCGTTCCCCTCCCACTGAACATGTGGATGCCCATCCCCTCAACTCGCTCCATGAAGTCCCAGAAATAGTCCTGCGACAGCAGTTCTATCTGCTTCCTCGGAACCCCCACCACTCCTGTCTTCTCCTCGACATCTCGGTGTGTTTTCCCCCCTGCTCTCTTTGTTCTAAACATCTGCAACAGCCCCTCTTCAGGAGTTTCCCGGTATATGTGCTCGCTCTCATTTTTCGAGATGTGTAGCCCTATCTGCTCAGTTACTAATGCTGAGGCAGTGTCGCCATCAGTATTCTATTTAGCATTACCTGCTGACTCACCTGCATCATATAGCACTACCAGCCACTGCCCTCCAAGTTTCAGTGTTGCCTCCAGTGCCTCTCGTTTCAGCTTCCAGGCCAGGTTCTCCTCGTCGACCTCCGCCGTCACCACTTCTTCCCCACCCCTTTGCCCCAACTCCTGCTGCTGCGTTCGCAGGTCAACCCATTGGCTTCTAAGCCTTTCCACCCACTTCATCACTGCGCCCACTCGATGTTGCCCCCCAGCAGCTATCAACCGCTGCTTCCCCACAGCCCCCTCTGCTAACTTCAAAATCGGCACCTCCGCCATCACATCGCATCCATCCACATAGCTTTCAACATAAGTCTCTTCTCTCACATCGCTCTTACTCACCACCAATGGTATTGCCTTGCTCATAGCAAACCGATCCACCCCTTCCCTCAAGAATGACTGCACCAGCCAGTTCACTTGACCTTGCACCAGCTGTCGCGTGTTCCATGCCCCAAACTTGAACTCGCTCTCGTGGACCCCTAAGTCCAGCCGCGCATATCCAAAAATCGCTCTCCGCGCAGCCTCTTGCACTGCATGTTTCTCCCTCACAGACGTCTCCAGTTTTCCTCCCCTCTCCCCGCTTGCCTGGTTATTTGGCAGCAGCGCATCTCCCGCCTTTGCTACCTTCTACTCCACGAGGTCACTGAGGTCAGCCCTCTTTTTCACATCATTCTCGCATTACTTACCTTCCTTGCATTCCCAGTCTGTCCGCCAATTTTGTTAAGTTTTTGCCACTTGACGCATAGACCCATTGCCTGCTCACCTTTTTCTCCCCATCATTTGCCTTCTTTTTGGCCATGGCAGCTTGGTATTTGCGCCCTCAGTAGGAAGTGTAGTTTTGGTGCGTTATCGCCTCTCATCTATCTCCACTGCTCCTATTATAGCTTCCTCTCAGCCCTTTGTGCCGTCATTGCCCATTCGGGGCCATTCCCCTTCTCGCAGGTACGCCATATTATGTCACATCACCATGCATATGCAATGCGTTTCTTGGTGAAATGCAGTGCATTCCCCTTGTGATGTGGTTTGATATTTCTTCTTCACCGTGCCTATCTGCGTTGGTAAGCTCCGTTTGGCTCTACCCTGCGGCGAACTGTGCATTCCACTTATTTTACAGGGTGCACATTTGGCTATCCGCATTGGTAAGTCCCACCTGACTTCATTTCTACAGACAATTGCATCACAGGGCACACTTACTTATCTACAGCGGTGCTCCTTCCTGCTTCCATTTGCGTAGCCGATCGCGCATGCTGTACATCTCACGGGATGTGCCTGACTGCCTCGTCACATCACCGTCACTCGGCCAATCCTGCCACTCACAACGCATACTTGCCCTCCCCGATCTCTCTTGCAATGCACTCTGTGCCTCTAATTCCCCCCACCGCTACGATATATTTTCCCCAACCCGCTGCAGATGTACAATATCCTTGTCCCAGCGTCCTCCAGATGGAATGCGCGCAAGGTTCTCTGATGCTCGCAGACTTCAGGGGCTGCGCTTTAAGCTGTGCTGTACTACCTCGAAGTTATCAGGCCAAGGATTCCTGGCTTTGTTTGGAAACGAAATAGAGGTGAATCTTCTCGTTGCCATCCGCTCTAACGTCAGGCGGTGGTTGAATCTTAGGGCGGGGTCCGCGTCGACTTCAACAACCCACCCACGACCCCCAATGCTGCACAGCACACTCTGCCCAGGAAACTCCAACTGGGCCGTGGGCCGATCAGCTGATTGCCTTGGTGTATTGTGTAGAACTAGCTTTGTAAGTTGCTACATCACAATAGTACTCGTATATTTGAGCAAGGTAGCCTTCATAGTGAGAATAGACGCGCCAAATCCCTAAGCACACACCCACCCAGAAAGTCTGGCTTTCGGCCAGTTCGACGTGCGGCTGACTGAACCCGGCCCGTCCTAGCCGTTGCGTCACCGCTCTCTTGCTCCACTCGGTCAACCGCACGTCAGCCGCACGCAAGATCAGCGTAAAGGCGCGCACTCACTCACCCCCGCATCTTCCCCTCTCCCATCACCATCACCACCGCCCCCGCCCCCCTCTCCCCATCATTGGTCCCAATTGCAACTGCACCCGCGATCGCGTTGATCGGCGTGGGTGAGCGGTGGCACTCGCGCACGCTCCTTGCCGTCCGCTAGCGAACCACTCAGCGTCTCAGGACACGCAGCGCCCCCTTCAAGCCCTGATCACCACCATCAAGGCATCCGCCCGCCCTTGGCTGCTTGTCAACCTCCTGAAAGGTGCGCACCCACGCACTCCCCTTTTCATCTCTCTCGCCATCACTGCCGACCCAGTGATACCGACACAAAAGCTCTTCTGGAAGCGGTAGAGAGGCGCTAAAATGACCTAGCAATGTTTCAAATTCCACGGCTTCAAGCATGCGCGGGACCACTTGCCACCCAACAAGCATGGGCTGCCGAAGTCAGAGATGGCCAAGCAGGCTCAAGTGAGCTGTTTAGACTCTGTTACAGCGATCTTCGAGTTACGGGTGGCGTTTGGGGTCAAATTGGTGCTTGACTGCGGCACCTTCGTAGGAGTTAGACGCCCTCGTAGGCGATCAGCGGAGCAAAAAGGCGCGCACAGCACTCTGAGTTAGGGCGGATGAATATCTGAACGTGCTTGAAAGGTGTGTCCACTCGTGCTCGCGTCAAAGCGTGCAATAGATGTTCAAAGCAGGTCGCAGCGTGAAGAACTTCTTCACTCGCCCTCCATTCGCAAATAAACCATGTTGTTCAGTGAGAAATTCATGCCCGCGTTCTCAAACCTTACTCGGAAGGACCTGTCATGCGAGTAACAAGGGCAATAACCCCTCGCCCACAGAATCCTCTACCGCAAGTTGGCCTCACAAGCACGTGATGCGGTCAGTCTTCTCAGGGGTGCCTCGAAACAATTAGTGACTGCCCTTGAAAAAACGGATTGGCTCAATCGTGTACCTATCATCTTGGCCCTGATCTTCGTAAATTGCTGTTTTATTTGCGTTGAAACAGCGAATATTAGACAGGGCGCTGGGGATCGCATTTTGGTGGACAAAGTTTGCGCTTCGCATTCCTGGTTATCGCGAGCAAGCGACAGGAGTAGTGTTGGAGAGAGCAGTGGCAGATGTGAGCACCGGGGCTTCGATGATGAGCGCCGTGGTCACAGCGACAGCATCATTGACGCTTGCTTCTGTGTTGATGGCTACTGCCTCGTTATTGGGACATCCCGATGCTTCGCAGGCTGCGGAATCCGCTTTATCACCAGGTTCCGCTGCTTCAGAGTCCATGACAGCCGTTGGTTCAGAAAATGCTTTTAATTCTGATCCTAGTTACATTGAGCTATAGGCAGGTTATAGGGCTATCACGCGGGCTTGTGCAGGATCTTCCTTGAATTTATGCTGTTTTCTGAGGGTCGGGTTTCTGGCGCGAAAAGATAATACTACATAATACTCAGTGGGGCCATCCATCGGCTATGTATTCAGAACCTAAATCTAAGGGCATAAATGATCAATGCTTCTAGACAAAGGTTTTCTGTTTTAATGCACAGAATTCAACGCTATTTGGTGACCTCGGTAGCGCCAGGGGGCCAATATAGTTTGATACCCACTAAAACCTCTAGGGCGGTAACCTAGTTTGGGCGGTCAGTGTTTGTCGCTGTGAAACAAATGTCGCGTTTGGACTTCGCTAGTTGTCATTCGATATCAAGTCGGGTTTGGATTGTGTGGCCATCATATTTTGATGGTGTGGGTGGAAAGTTGGGATTCCCCTACATAGACACGCCATGTTAATCTCTGCATGACCTTCTGCGGTCTCGTAGTTTTCAGTGAATTCAGAGCAGACTAGACCCTCAGATGCATCAACCCATTGTTAGTAGATATGGTCAGGATAGCGTAGATAGAACTCTGGTAATAGCCTACTACCTAACTCTGCTGTTGCTTCTCCTCCCTTCTCATCAACTGCAAAGCCTGCATCAGAGCTTGATTCTGCATGGGCCAGGTTAATGGTATTGGCGATGACAGACTCACATCATGAGGAGTCCTCCCAAGTCGGCAAAACAGACTTGGATGGCCTTGCCAGACAGGATTAGACTGTTTCATTAGCCACAACAGGCGTGGAAGGCTTGGGGGGGAGCAGTTTAAGCTTTCGAGGAGGCCCGTCACGAAATCACCACTGGCGACTCGGAGCCCATGCACTGCTGTTTTACACCTATCAAAGTGACATCATCCTGTCGGGCCACTCCATGGAGATTAGACTAGGTTCCCCGATATATTGCTGTGGTCAATCAAATTTTTGTCCCTGAAGGCTGTCTAGGACATCTAGTGCACTCCATTCGAAGGATCCTAACACCCTCGACTAATCCTGAGGACCAAGTTGAAGTCTTACCTGCAGAATATCGTTTACCCGCGGTATACGGGTACGGTGTGCACGCGGGTATAGCTCTTCAACATCGTACACGTACCCGCAATACCCGTCGATGAATAACCGCAGCGTTACCCATACCCGTGCGGAACCCTAATGGTAGTGCGTGCAAGTTATAAGCTTGCGTATTTAGGTTGGAATACAGTATCAGCGTTCGCGCTGAGTCGTTGTCCTGGTGAGAATACAGATAATCTCAGATAAATGATGCAAACATACCTTTGGAATCCCTGGGCGGGATGAAGGCTTCGCGGTCTGATGGCTCGAAAGGGAAAAGCCTGGGCAAGAAGTGAGAGAAGCAATAAACACAGATGATGAACGACAAACAAGGAAAGAAACAAGTCATTAATACCGAGGCCTGCCCCTGTGGTACGACGCATAGCCCAACTGACAGATGCAACACTGGTCGTTACGTGCTGCAGACGCCGCTGCTTCCAGTGAGACCTACATCTTAGAGGGAAATACCTGACTGGGAGGTGAGAAACAAGAAAAGAAACAAGCCGCTAAGTGCCAACAAACCAAGGTTGGTCCCTCTGGTGTAGCGCAGGACACGGCAGCGCGACATTCGCTGACGCGAATGCAATGCCCGACCAATATAGACGGGTACGCGCGGTGTGCCGTGGACGCCGCATCCAATGGCTTGGATGCCCTACGCCTGCCAACACAGCGAGACGAGCGCCACATGACCTGAAAGTTCCAGGGGGAGCCTAAATTAGAAAAGAAAGCAAAAAACCGCCAAAGCGAGTAAGGGTGGCTGCTGCATCCAGCAAGACCAGAGTCAACCCCCTGGTGCAACACAAGGCTCAACGACCCGACATCTGCAGACGCGAATGCAATACCTCACCAGCACAGACAGGCATGCGTAGCGCGCCGCGGACACCACAGCCAATGGCTTGAGTGCTCTATGCCCACGAACACAGCGAGGGGAACGCCCCACTGGGGAAGAGTCCAAACCAGAAAAGTAAAGTAAAAAAACCACCAAAGCGGGTAAGGGTAGCTGCTGCAACCAGCAGACCAAGGTCGGCCCCTCTGGTGCAACGCAGGCGCAACGACACGACATCCGCTGGCGCAAATGTAATACCAGGCCAGTACAGGTAGGTACGCGCGTGCTGTGGAGGGCATGCCCAATGGCTTGGGTGCTCTACGCTCGCCAGCATGGCGAGACGAGTGCCACAGGACCTGGGGACCCCGAACTAGAAAGGAGAAACAAACAAAAGTTTCAGCCCGTGCGGGAAGGGAGGCTGCCGCATCCAGCAGACACAAAAGAATAGGGCCATGCACTACGTGGGACTACGAGGTATAAGTCAAAAGGCCAACTGCTGTACCTCTACGAGGATCGGCGGTGCATATGCGCCAGCAGGGCTTACGCGAGATCTAACTTGAAGGGGCCCAAGCGAGCACGAATGCTTTGTACTCGGGCATGCGGGCCCTGTTACGTTTGTTTCAGTCGAGAAAGATGCAGGTGAAGTATTAGCATCCTGCTGAGACATTCGACGACCACTTTTCGCAGTAGTTCCTGCTATCGAACCTGAACGTTGACACAAAATACACCGCGTACCCAAATCTGGGCTTTTGGGAGCATGATAAGGGAACGGTTAGAAAAGTAATATGACGTACTTGTCTTATTGCTTTCCACAACATCCTCACCCTCTGGTTGAACAAGATCTGCCACCCGTGGCTCCCTGGCAGAGGCACAGCGTCCCCTAGCAATGAAGGCTTCGGCGTCACTCTTCTCAACGCGTTCATCTTGGCCACTTCTTGGTGCGAGAGAGGAGAGATTAGTACCGCGTTGGCATGCAAGATGTCGTGCAGAGGGGCACGTGGCAGGAGCATAGTCCAATGTCGACGGTGTGAATGGCGCTTGCGCTGTCCTCGTCGAATCAACAGAGCGCTTGCTTATCATGGGTGGTGTCTTCGCCTCCGCTTCGCCATCTTCCTGACCACTTTCCAAGCTCTGGTGCACCTTGCCGGCTGGTTGTCGGTTCCCTCTACCGAAGGCGCAGCTGACAAGATGTCGGAGTGTGTCTGAGAGACTCGAAGGGTAGCAAAGCGTGTTCTTGACTCTAGTCCTGCGCAAGCTCGATCAGACAGAATCCTGCACCAACTTTGACAATTTCACCTTCTTATACTAAGAGCTGTTTCGCAACACCATTGTAAGGTAGGTGATCTCCACGCTAGTCTTGTCGCTCTGGACTTGCGACTGCGGCTTGATAGACCTACATGCATCAAAAAAGGTGAGTAAACCTAAGGTGAGGTTGGAGCATATGTGAACCACCTGATGACTTGGCATTCCGAAGGTGATGCTTGCCAATGTCCATGAGTTTGAAGGTGTGCAAGACTTTTCGAGCAGCGAGTGTGGCATTAGTGGCATGGAAGTGAGTGCCAAGGAGAGGACCGTGGTGAAAAGAGCAGTTGGTCGGAATGGCCTGCTTCATCGTGACTACGGCAGAGACTCAACCACGGCAAGGACACCTGTGAAATGGAGTTTCCGAATTACTGATACACCCTAGATCAGATGCTACGCAAAAAGCGTCAGCACAATTCGAGACGTACAAAACGTGAACACCTACCTGGAAGAAAAAACCATAAACGTTACGCCCAATGCCCGATACGAGGAGGAACGACGAGGCGGTATTGTAGCTATTAGAGCCCTCGTACAAGTTCCTGTGACGCGGTCCACTTGAGTGTATGAGGGTCATTCCTGCAGAGGAGGGCTTACCAGGCGTGATCCGTGATGAGCCGAGGCACTTGGCGACCGGGACGGCGCGGCGACTGGCATGGCATTCGCACACGGTCGGCCGCGCGTTGAAATTCGTGAGCCAGATCATGGCTTCATTCACCTTCGAACAGCCAGCGATGTAGGAGGTGAACAGAGATGCGGCGAACGAGTGAAGCCCATCGTAGCAGCACGGTCGGAATCAGAGCGTGTCACGTGTGCCATGAGATTATTCTCGGTTCTATCCGTTGCGGAGATTTCTGCTCAGATGGAATCCGGAAACTCCATTACATGGACTTTTTGATGTGAGATTATGAAACCATCAAAGCAGGCCGACCTATGCCTGCTTGTATTATTTAATTTTGCGTGAGTAGTGAAATAGTAACTCTACAACCTGATCTGAGACCTGAACACTAAACTCTCTAACTAAAAATGCCAACTAAATCATCGAGTAATCTGTGCAGCCTAGCCAACGAGAAACCAGAGTTATGTCGAGATTCTCAGCTTTCAAGGATCTTTACTTGCATAAATGGACTTGGGGTGTGGACCACACCATAGGCAGATTAGCGTTTGAAGATGTTACCCAATCGACCCCTTCGCATCGCGGTGCTGCCGAGACCCACCCGCGATTTCGTGTGCGACTTGGATATAATGCGAGAGAATCGACCATCTTAGTTGCATTATTATTTACTAACTGAATAAAGTAAACTACGAAACCTCTTGTGCACATGACTCCTAAGCATCGACGTCCATCGGCTTGCGGGCCCTTTCTCGCTTGGTGGTTAAGAAGATACACCTTAGCTCGCTAGGCGGCGGATACTCGCACCAATATACGTCTGGGAGCTTGCTGTTTAGACGCCCAAGGTGCGGCAAGACGTCCTGATCAGTCACCCAGCCTGACC
>JBBPMZ010000398.1:0-14570 GCA_038090575.1 Tylopilus cf. pernanus | reverse complement strand
TCGCGGAGAGTTTCGACGAGGAATTGCGTCGAGCCAACTGTAAAAGTATCTCCGAGGAAAATTTTAAAAGGTCAAAGGAGAGGATTCTTCACATCCTCTACTTATCACGACGCCTTGTTGACAAGACCGATGCTCAGCTGGCTACCATCGTTAAAACAATTCTCAAAGAAGGCAACAAGCGACAATGGCAGCCCACCCTAGCAAACATCCTCCACGAGATCACGTCATCATCCGACAAAACCACCAAGCCCACACCCACTGATATACGGAACGCTGAAAAGCTGCTGAAGGAAAGCGGCAATGAGTTGTCTCTCATTAGTGACGCCGACTTTATCGCCGACCTGGAGAGTCTCCCGTTGACAATGCCTATTCTGCAGAATGCAACAAAGACCGCGAAAGATCAAGCCCAAAAGTACCTTGGCGATGTCGTGGATAGACTCTCCCGGATACTCCTTGCGTCTGTTCGGCGCATACGACAAGAGGACACGGAGGAGCATATAAAGGTTGACGCAGAACGCCGCATGGAACAGGAACTTCGTGGCCTAAGTCATTCTCTGATCCAGAAGATGAACTCTCTTTCAGAGTCTTGTGATTCTCCGTAAGGCTTCTTGCAGCGATAGCGGATAGGCCGCAATGAACTAATGATCTCGAAGCCATACCTTACATCTTAGGTCCGTCATACCATGCAAGAGTTTTAGTCATAACCGTGCTGGACGTACGTTCACTTGGCCCCCGTGGCTAGTTTTTCTTTGCTAACGATGTCCAGGTAATTCAGGTCCACAGAACTTCGAACTTGGCGGCTCTCGGGAGACAGTAAAGGCACCTTCTCTATTGTTCACAATTCATCTAATGCACTTAACGACACAAGACCAGCATGAGCTTCAACTTGATTCGACGAAGGTTCCAAGTCCGCGTTTCAAGGAGTCATACTCCTTCCAGCTACCTTTGGGGTTCTCTGTGTCGTAAGATTGAGATTTTATTCTCACCCTTTCGCACGATAGTTGATGGCCATTTAGGCACGCACAACTTCTTGAAGGAGACAGAGTTCTTCTGGTGTTGATTGACCAAAACGCCAACCTTTTTCTTTACCTGGACCACTTGAATAGCATTGAAAACTCCATTGGACGCGAGCGTGGCAAGATGCTTCATCGAGATAAGATTGGTGAGAAGTTCTTACTAGCGTTCGATGAATCCCAAGCAATGCTTGCTGTGATATCATGTGAGAGGGTACGTATCTACAAAGCAAAACATCAGCTTAAAACTAAAATCCCCAAAGCTGCAATTACATGTATTCGTTCATGATGACAGTCGCGGGTTTACCGCGTCTGGCAGCACCATCAATCTTCTTCCATGGTATAGTGAGGGGACGACAATTCAAAAAGCCTGCTTTACCTCAGGAAGCGAGGAACTCTTACTTGTTGACTCTCAAGCCATCGCTGGCGTTTTCTCACTCACCACTATGCAGTTTCGGTATGTACAAATCACCTTGAAGACTCGGTCCCTTTCTGATCGATAAATTCTAGGCCCGCTTCTCTAGACTTGAATCAGGTTCCGATTGATGTTCACTCATCTCCGGACGGTTCTTGCTTCCTAGTCGTCTCTTCTGATGATGCGGGCAGTCGCGTAGTCGCCTACCATTGGAGCACGTTTGGATCTACGAATGGTGTTCCACTTCCTATCACGGACTGGGCTGGTGATAGTAAACTCGCCATCAGCTCATTCGTTCGCAGAAGCTCCGTACATCTCCTAAGGCTGGATTTGTTGACTCATACGTGCAGCTCTGTTGCTCTAGACATCACCCGGAAAGTTACCGAATTTATGTTTAGGGCGAAGGATGGCCGTGGCGTTTTATCAAGAGATGCTCACCTTACGGCACACAATTGTCTCATTAACTGCCACGCTGATGTATGGACACGCTTCCCGGTTCTCCCAGCTGTCCAACGTGCCACTATTTCTTCAGGAGATCGCCACCGTCGCTCATTTCTTTTCGTCACTGATCGGGACCACACCCGTTATGCAGCTCACATTGCTGACATGATTGAAACCTTTGAACGGACGTCGAAGAAGCCAACCGGCGATAAGCTCAGCGCGTTGCACATCTCTGCAACGACATTCGACACTTTCATATCCGATTTCCCCCCCAATGGAGAGTGGAATGGTGTATCGCTTTTCAAGGCAGGGGAGTGGGTCGTTGAGATCCTCTGCCTCATCCCCATCCACCTCGCACTTGCTAGAGACAATCGATTTGTTCCGCTGAAGGATGGCGTGTATTCTGTTGATGTGGAGAAGTCGTTGCTTGGCGCAGAAATTAACCGTATTGTGGATACGATCTCGTTTGGATGGTACGAGTCAATATTCCAGTCTTACATGTCAGACAAGGTACGGGTTTCCTGTGCCATGACTGGCTAAATTCTACAGCTAAAATTTTCATAGCCCGTTCGAGTTGTGTCTTCTATGGGGGAGCAGTCCGTTGGAAAGAGTTTTACCTTAAACCACCTGGTCGATACATCGTTCGCTGGATCAGCGATGCGAACTACTGAAGGTGTTTGGATGTCTGTGACTCCAACTGAAGAAGCGTTGATTGTAGCGCTCGACTTTGAAGGTACATTGTGATTCTTTTCAAGTTCAAGTTTTCTGTGTTACTGACACATTTCAGGCGTTCATAGTATCGAGCGTTCAGCTCAAGAAGATACGCTTCTGGTTCTCTTCAATACTGCCATCTCAAACTTGGTTCACTTTGTTTCCTTTGACGCGAAAGAAGACGCCACTCATATTCCTTCAGGTGCTCTTCCGCAACAATTTTGCTCTAAGCCGCGATATCACTGGGTTATTCCAATCATTCCAGTCAAGTTCGACAGTTTTGGATCCTGTCGCGAATCCTTCGCTTTTCCAGTCCACTTTGGTCATTATCATCAAGGATGTCGTCGATTCGGACAAGACTGAAATTGCACGCGAGTGAGATAACTAAGCATTCTGTTGCGATTATGTATCTTCTGAGATTTTTTTCTTACAGGTTCTCACTGAAATTCCAGCAGATAGTTGAGGAGGAACAGGATGCTAATTTCATTTCACGTCTTCACGGTGGCAAGCTCAACATCATCCCCTGGTAAGGTCCTCCCTCCCTCCAATTTTCAGGGGCCAACACGTCCATATTCCATGGCAGGCCTGTCATTGAATCACGAGACTTTTACAAGCTGTTCCCGACCCTGAAAAGGCGCCTCGATCAACAAGAAGTGACACACAAGGCCGCCGGAGAATTCTTGCACCTGATGAAGACCCTTATGGCGAAACTCAAGGTGGGCTCAACAAAGCAAATAACTTCCCTAGTACTAATCTCTTGTAGGCGAATGATTGGGGGGCACTTGCTCGTGCGGTTTTCTTTTTCGCAGCCGTTTAGTTGCTCACTTTATGTTAGAAACTATGGCTGCTCACCGTGCACAATTGTTACTGACCCTCCTGCCTACTGCCCTAGCCTTCGGTATGCAGGATGTAGAGCACGAAATCGAGTTCCTGAAGGTATGTTTCGAGACATTTTGCGTAATGACTGGGAGTCTGATGAGATAAAATACAACATAGAACTTTGACACGGACGTCCCGATAGACTGTCCAGACTCGGATGCTCGCTTCTTCGTCCCCAATCTCGAGCATTCTCAAGAAATGACACGAGAGGAAGTGCTAGATGCATTATTCGCGGACTGGCATGAGTTTGATTCCCGCCAGCTCATTCCCGATGCTCAGTGGGCAGAGGAGCTCGCTCAGTATTTGGAAGATCTGGCGGACATGCGTATCAATCACGTACGAGCGTGGGCGCAGTCCAATTTGGTCCGCTTCCAAGCTGGTCACGCGAGCGTATTGGAGCTCCAGCGGACGCTTGAGAGCGCCATAATCGACTTGAAGAGCAGCATGCAACTCTGCCGGGTACAGTGCGCTTCCTGCCAGTTGCTCTGTATCCAGAATCGGCTCCACGACGCCCCGCATGATTGCAGGACACAGCATGTCTGTACGCAGTCTTGCGAATATTGCACGGAAGCAGGTGAACTTGAAGAAGGAGAGGAAAAGATTTGCATTATGACGTATGTCACTATTGAAGGTAGCAAGAATTGTTCACTAATCACGAGTCTGCTCTCAGCGCTGGTCATTCTGGGAAGCATGTGTAAGTGGACCTTGAATCGAACGTGTTTAGGTCTGAGGCTTCCTAGGTGTTCGGTTGGTCTCCACTTGTGTGGTGCACCATGCAAGCTTCAGGGGAAAAATGGATGTCTTGAATTGTGTGCTAAGGTATGCCCGTAGTCGAGCTCTTTTTTTCTCGGTTACTTAGGATCTCTAAGGTCACCGACCATGAAGACGATGATCACCAATGTGCAGCAGTTACACATGCTTGTGGCGAGGTGAGCGAGCACTTACCTTCACACGATTCGATCATATTTTATATCTTCGATCCCCAGCCCTGCGATCTCTTGTCTGTGACGCTGCCCGATGGATCCAAGCACGGCTGTAAGGGGAGATGCAGAATTTCGGTGTAAGTTACTCTATGCCACAAAGGCCGCAGTCAAACTCATCCATGGCGCCATCCCTTCTCCCAGTGACGTTGAGCACGAAGCGCACCAGTGTGACGCACAATATTGCCCGATACCTTGTCAACTTTGCAAGCGGCTCTGTTCAAGCCCCAACCACTTACATGCGTTGGAAGAAGATGCAATCCACCTTTGCGGGTATGGCATTCTGTTGCGTAGCTCATAGCTACAGGGTGATAACGTTTCGTAGGAAACCACATGCGTGTTCTCAAAGATGTGGTGCCGATGGCGTTTGCGAAATTGACACGGCCCCTGAATCAATTGAAGAGACTTTCAAAGGCATGCATGAGTGCTTCCAGTATACGAAGGTGCGATCTCGCTTTGCCCTACTAGTTAAATGAAACACTGAAGAGGTCTGGATTGAATGGACGTAGTATTCGCAAGGTGAGCTCATCCGCGCACCCACTCTACGCACCACTGATGACATTATCAGTTGCGAAACGACTCAAATGTGTTAAAGATGTACCGCCGGGTCAATTAGAACATGAGGGTTCACACGATCATAGTCTGGATCCTAGTGTCGTCCATTATTGTCAAGCAAGGTTAGTCAAACTTCCAACCTATGTTAGTCTTCGTGATTGACCGCGAGTAGATGTGACGGTTGTCAATACTACTGCACACTTAAAATTGGTATAAAATGATGGCTTCGACCTTAGTCATAAAGCTAATTCCTTGGCTCGTATGTAGGACATTCCGAGAAGGAACACGAAACCAGTCATGGATCCATGTCAAACGTGCGATGGTCGATCGATGCCCCAGATGAAGAAGGTTTCGAAGTAGATGGGCGACTATTCGCAACCAACGACGAAGGTGCACCGATGATGTGCAACCTGGTGTGCAAGGCACTTGGTCGACACGTTCACATTGACTACTGCCGAGCCAAGTCACCGGGAGAGTGCCGAGCAAACAATGAGATCCAACACGTCGCGAAGAAAATGAGGCCTGAACCGGACAGACCCAAGGACTTTTTGACACATAACCTGTTCTGGAGGCGTAGTGGTGAGTCAATCTTGGACACTCTTCTGTTTCGGTACCATGCCCTTTGCAGGGTTCAAAGACCCATACCCTCGCGAAGAGCAAGCAAATTTCGCAAAATGGTATGTTTATCTATACGCGTATATAATTGACAGCTGTATTTTACTTATCTGCATTCTTAAAGCGATTCTATGTGCGCTGGCAAGTATACTTCTTATACTTTTCTATCCTTCGTCATGAGTTGTGACCCGTTCCACAGGTTCCGAACATGCTGCTTCCGGAGGCAAACCTCCTGCGCCTTCATTTTGCATCCTCCCACTTTTCCATGCACCATTGAGCACGGATACGCCGCCAAGGCAAGGCTATATCTCGACGGACGGGCATCAATTCGCATGTAAGAACCCAGCATCTGTCCAACAACCGTTCCACATGTGGGTTTTCGTGCTAATGTAGTCGAATATGTGGGCTGACGCATCTCATCAACAGCATATTTTTGATCGACAGGTAAGCTGTGACGTTGGTAGTGGCGTACTGTTTTCATGCCCTGCGCAGGTCAGCATCAATGAAAACTCCCGACAGACAACCGCTTGGTACTTCGCCAGTTTCTGAGAAGATACGTTCACGCATGAATAATCGACTTGGGGCTGTCTATGGTGCCTTGCATAGCTTCTGGACTGCTCGTCAAGCGGCATGCGGTCCTCAGCGTGATGCAAATACTGTCATTTTACACGCAGAAAACACGCAAATCATCTGTGAAAACGATACTACGAGGTCGGCGAATGAGCTGCTTGATCTGCTTCTCCCCAACTCTCCGTATGGGGGTAATGCCTTCAATAAAGCTCTCAAGGCTGCCGACACAGCGATAATGAAGGGCTGGGATAATGCGCGTCCACCTGTGATCATCTTCCTCTCTGATGGTATTGCCTCCTTTACCGATAGCGTCGTGCGAGGTCTATTCAAAAGAACCGCACAGAAAGGGTGCAGTATAGTCCATTGTGTCTCCAGTGTCAAACTCACTTGGCATATAGGAAAGGGCTTTCGTTGAACGCAATCCTATTCGGTCCCAAATCGACCTCTGCCCGGATGAAACACATGGTGACTGTTGCCCTCGACGAACAGAGCAAAGCACCCATACTGATGAGCGCCCCGTCGTCCTTCCACGAGGCATTGGATACTGTAGGCTGTTTCTATCACGATCCAGATAAACACCGATCCAATCTACACTCTCACAGATCCAACTCGCAAACACTTTCCTTGGTATTGCCAAATCGCTGAGTAAGCCGAGAGGGGCTTTGATGCAATGAGCGAGGGATCTACTTCAGCTTATAAGACGGTGCTCTAGCAATACATGATATCCTCTAAACCAGTTGACGCTGCAACTACGTGCACTTGCCAGTATTCGTACTGACCTACACCTTTGACCTCTTCCGGGTTGGCCCGATGCATTGAGACAAGTCTCGAATATCGATGTCTAAATTGAAACACTGACACTGACGAACACGATGGTCGCTACCAACAAAACTGTCATAGTTATTTCTAAGGTCTCGGCCAATAATTAAATCACATCTTTGGACGTCGCTCCTTGAGCTGTGAGGTCCAGTGAGGGGAGGGGAGGTGGAGAGGCGGAGGGCAAGGTCGGGCAAGAGCGCGGAGCGCTCCTCTGTCAGGATCGCTAGAGATCGCAGCAGGTGACTCGACGACGATGCTTTGACGACTAGAAAATGAGATTGATGAATACTACGTGCGTCGGATACAACGAATCGTACCTAGAAAATGAGAAGTACAACGTTAAAGAGAAAGGAAAACAGGGGAGGACAGACGACAAATAGACTCGAAGATGACAAAGCAAGACTCAGACAATACTACGCACAGCCATCGAGGCTCAATCGCAACATCCTCGGCCCAGAACAGAGCCCAAGGTGCCGGGTATGCGTGAGCTGCGAGGGTGGGTGGGAAAGCCTCGCAGACAGCATAGCACCGGCAGCCGGGACTACGTGCTCCGGACCCCAGGTGGTGAGATGCGAGGAACTGGAATGGGAGATCTGGTCCCATGGAAGTACAGGGAGTGGTGTGTGGGTGCACTGAAACGGGCGAGGACGAGCGGTGAGCACTGCTGTTGCCAGTGCAAGGTGGGCGAGCGACGTGGTGGAGGCCGAGCGCTGAGGGGCGGGAAGCGGCGGTGCCTCTCACTTATGTCGCTTGTCCGAAGATCTTGCACTTTGGCTCCGCTCGTGCCTCACTACACCAAAGTCCGACACGCTTCACAATTCCCAAGGGGTTTCAGTGCTAATGTGGGCACCCCGGTGATAGGTTGATTGAGGGCGACGGGTCAGAGTTGCACATGATACATTTCTCGCTTTGGCTAAGACTGAAGTACGGTTTGGTAGCGTCCATAATGATGAACGACGGTCCAATCAACGTGATCTTGTGCGCTTCATCACTGTCTCACTCTACAGAAAAGCACGTTGGTAAAGCTTTTGAGTGATGCGAGTTCAAGACGCGGACTGGACATACTACCGAGAAAGGTATAACCCGTGCTTGGTCCGTAATAACCTGGGCTAGAGCATGGTACACTTAAGCCTGGAATCCTTTCGAATCGCACCTAATTGGAGGCCCAGACTTATGCATGTGCTCTTTCTCTTTTCAGGACGATACTGTATGCGGGCAGGATGGTTGTTGGATCTCTACGGAACGCATAGCTTGTTTCGAAGAGGCGGGCTTCCGTGGCCACCGCTTCGATGAGGTGACCAAACTTCCGGGATCGTCCTTCAAAGATAGTTGCTCTGAGACTCAGTTGTAAGTGCAACACACCGAAAGGTAATACGCGAACCCATATATGAAAATTTGGTCTTCCCAGAACCACGACGGCATGGAGGCTACACGGATCATGGATCAATCATTATTGATAGACAACAAGTAACTCACTCACAGCCTTCCATCATTTTAACCTCTTCGCTCTCAGGGTAGGACGGTAAAATAGGTTTCGTTCGTGTGTATCTGTTCCAGTAGGTGATAGACGGAGAGCTTCGAAGCACCTCAAGCGCCAGGACAAACGACTTCTGATTCCCATCCGAGGGTCGCAACTTGCAATGATAAGTAGACTTTGAAGTCACTGTGGAAGACCGGAAGTCTACTAACATCGGAGACTGAATATAAGGTAGTCTGATACTAGTGGTAGTTTGGTCTAACTTGATCAAACCCACTTAGCAACAGAATCGGTACGGTAACGATGACCGCTGGACCCAGTGGCTGGCGGTCTCGTAGGTAGTGTAGTGGACAATCCACCACCTGCACCAGCAAGTTCCCACCTCGCCCTTCGCCGCCATGGGTGGCCGCGGTGTCAACTGCATATCTCTCTTGATCAAGTGGTCTTTCCTTGCGAAGGAAAGCAGGAGCGTGCGTTCTAGTAAGTGGATGGAACTATGTCAAGTAACAAGTCGCTTCGATGATTCGATCCGTTCGCACATATGGCCCAGGCCATAGCCACCACTGTACTACTTATGTCCTAACACATACACCGCTAGATCACCTACTTCTCTAAAACAATTCATTTGCATTGCGACAAGTGAGAATGATAGACGTGTTCCTTGTGACAGAGTTCGTACAACTTGGCGACTGCCGCAGCCGGTTCAGGCTGCGCAATAAGATCCCAGTGTGCCTATGGAATAAACATTAGCTCTTTTCTGCCAGATCGAACGCTATCAATTTACCTGTACCGTCGGGTACCCAACGATCAAAATATACTTGTTCTCGTCCTCGAGTGTTTCCCCCCACACGAGCATTTTTCCAGTTTTTTGATTGGCCTTGACCAATTCATCAACCACGCCCTGACGGTTCTTGGGTGCCTTTAGCGTCAATATGGACACCTCGGTGATAGGTTGGTTGAGGGCGATCGTCGGGCCTGAGAATTGTACATGGTACATCTCTCGCTTTCCACCGAAGCACGGCTTCAGGGCCTCCTTAACAGCTGAAAATGATGGACCGTCCATGGCGGTCTTGTGTGCTTCGTAACTGTCCCAATCTACAGAGTACGGACCGGCAGATTGGTCATGAAGCCTTGGAATGCGAGATGCGGGTACAACGTACGGACAAAGACATATCCCGTGCTTGGGTTCTCAACTTGCTTCCCGTAATAAATTGGACTAGAGCGGGGTGCGTTTTAGCCTGTAATCTGGCCTTCGAAGCCCATCGAGGTTCAAGACTCACGCTTGTGCTCCTTTCGTTTTTAAAAGAGCTTTGAGTGCTGGCAGGATTATCTCTGGGTTCTTACGGAATGCATTACTTGTTTCAAAGATGAATACTTCCGTGGTGAGTGCCATCGTTTCGATGAGGGTAGGATTGTTCTGCTGTTCAACTTGTGTGTCATAGGTTGGACATTCCGTCTTTTATATTCTGAAGCTAGTGCACAGGATCCGAGGTTGTTTCGCAATCGGTTCACACCTTTATCGCTTATCGAATGTGTTCAGGATAACGAGGGGCTGAAATGACTGTGACAACATATGGGGACGGGGAAGTGCATGGCATGCTTAGCGAAAGGACATCTGTGAGAAATAGTCCGACCAGGCGGGGCGGCGTAGTCCTGTCACGGTTGCACTCACTTGACATATGAGACTATCTGGACATGTCAGTGTTGTACTCCGCTCGACATATTCACCGCACAGCAATACCTTGGAAGGGAGTTTGTGTTCGGGGTAGCGGAGCCTCTTCATGAGAGATACCGCAGGCTTGAAACTGGCATTCCTTGTCCTGGGCCCTTGCTTACGCCAGTCTGCTTCCGTGCCTCATTGTATATGGAATTCGACCCCGATCCTCGGAGAGGGACCTTTCCTAGGTATCGTCAAATAGGGCTGACAAACCTATACCTTCTCGCTCAATCTACTACTTACCTTCGGTCGGGTCGAATCGAGGTCCAGCCTGGGTCACGATCATCAGGGGCGGATGGATCGCTTCGGCGTGTGTAGCAGTCTCAGCCACGCAGCACGTACAGAGTATTTCGGAGCTGAACGGATCTGAGGTACTAGTGCGGTGGTCGCCACAAGTTTCGCTTCCTCTTGCGGGTGCTTAATTGTATGTATGTGATGGTTTCAGCGCAAACCTCTTCCCAAACGCAGGTCCCACGCGTCTATCGCGGTACCTGTCGGAGTTTGGGGAGAAGGAACTGCGCAGTTGATGTTTTGTAATTTTCCACCTGGCGATCGTGTCGCGATATCGTTGACATGACATGCCGTACGATCGGATCTACTAGCTAGTGGATCCGACTGTATCATCGTACTTCATCCTTTAGCATGTCATAATGAATGATATCCGAAATGTCCTTTGCAATTCGATACTCGAACTACATTACCACGGACCTACCGATAGGTTGAAACTCGCAGCTTCAGAGTTCTCTCCTCTCAGGGGTGTGTAACGTTCTGAATTGCGACTACTAGTGAGTGATAGTAAGTATAGTCAAAACGAGAATCGTCGTGATCAAACAACGCGGAAACGACGGATATTATCGTCGGGTTTATCTAAAACTACAATGATGTGAGCTATCTGGAGATAAAGCTACAGTGGATAATGAAGCACCTTTATATTCGCAGGTAACTCGGCAACGTCGTCAGCATGAAATGCCCCAGCCAAGCGCCTGCGTCATGACTGCGCACTATCCTCCTGACGATCCTCACGAAGCTTGAGGCTTCCTGCTGCCTTAACCTTCTTCCGTCTTTCAAGTAAAGCTCTCTTCACAGCCACTTCTCTGATCGATGGCCCACTCTCCACCGACTGTATGGATGACGCCGTGGAGGGTGCACGTGCCGTCAGACCAGGCCGCTTCCGCCGAGTGGTAACACCCTTTTTACGACTGAGCCTACTAGAGGTCGTAGACGACGTCGCCCGCAACGATGCGTTACTAGTGTCCGTGGCGCTGCGCCCAGTAGACTGTGCCGTGCCACTCCTCGACACGCTATAGTCAGAAACCATCGGCGTCTTCCCATAGCTCGGTATATGCTCGATCTTTCCAGTCTGCAGTGTGTTGTCTGAACCTCCCAGGTCGCGATCGAAACGCAACGGCGTGTGAATATGCGTATCCACAGAATCGGATAGGAGACTCGATTGCAACGTGACCTGCGACGGCGTGAAGGAGAAGCGACCGGAGCCAGCAATAGGGACAGGACTCGTTATTGGCCGGGGCAGAGGCAGAAACACACGGGCCAGGTCCAGCTGAGATTCACGCCTCGCGGCTAGGGCCGACCAAGTGGACGGAATCGGGTCCCCGTACCCGTACTTGCGCAGATTGCTGCGCGCTGCAGCGGAGTCCGTGGAGTACAGGCTGCCGGTATCAGCGAGTAGTGAATCTGGGTGTCGTCGCTGTGTACTTGCGCTCGTGTCAACGTTAAGACCAGACACCCTGGGTAAGAGGGAATAGGTCCCCCCTGTTGTTCCCTCCGGCTTCGTTTCATGGGATCGAGTGGTATGGAAGTCTCGTTCAGAGGTACCAGCGATGAGACGGGTGGGAGAGGGAGGGGAACGTTGAGGTGCGGTTCGCTGAGGTGCCGGGGTAAACCTTGAGCCACTGCTGGCATCTACTGCACGAGACTCTGAATTCAATGCTTGGGTTCCTGAACTTCCCGTCATAGCGTCAACTGCCTGCCAAAAAGATGACTTAAGCGTGCTCGTCCAGCGTAGAGGGTCAGGGTCAGGGTTCCCAGCAGCTCTTTCTTGGTCCTCCCGCGCTAGCAGCGTTCTCGCCGTACCGGTAGAGCCTGCATCCGGAGTCGAATACAGCTGCCCGCCATACAGTAGGTCTTGATGTGTTTGGACGGTCGATTCCGGGACACGCCGTCGCGTGCGTCTTAGAGCTGCAATGTTGTCCGTTCTCCTTCCCCAGGAGGTTGTGGCAGGGCCAGGAGGCTCCAAAGGATCGCCACCTTGCCGAGTAGGAAGTTGACCACCTAGATCGACATGACCGGTCTGAATCGTATTCTCTCCAGCAGGGATTGCGTTGACATTGCCCAAGTTCATATTCGGCGCAAGTCCAACGGTCCGTTGTAAGCGAGGGATGTTCATCCCGCCCTCATCCCCGCTGGTGATGTCTCCTGGCACCCTATTTGCAACACGGAGTCTCCCAAGAGTACGTGTGCTCTCCTGGACTGATAGCTCCGACTGTAATCGCTCTGCACTTGGGCGCGAGGAGGCCATGCTGGTGTTTGACTCTAAGTTCGGGCTCCGGGACCCTGTGTCACTTGTGGGACGCGAACTTGGATGCCCCATGTCTAGGGCAGTACGGCCGTTCTGTGGTGTACCGTCGTCCGAAACCGGGATCGTGTGTGGGACAGCAAAGAGATTGGACGAGCTCCTCTGGACGATGGACGCTGGAAGGTAATATGGATGTGATTGCGTCTCTACGAGAGTCCGGGGTCCTTTTTCATCATTAGGGAAGCTGCCGGTGTCAGAGAAAGAGTTGCCATGAAGCCAAGGATCCTCTAATTCGAGGTCACGCTTTCGCGAACGTGATCGTATCCACCATGCTATAAATGCTGAGACACAACCTATGAGCGAGACTGAGGCCAGAACTACAGCAAGATAGAACGGGGCGCCAACGCCGTGGTCTGTTGGATTAGATACTGCAGTAGGAGTCGGAGTTGGGTAATTGACAGTAGGGATAGAAGGAAGATTCGTGTCGGTATCTGTTGCATTAGCTGAAAGGTTATAACTCGATGACACCGAGGGAGAGATGGGCGTAGAGGTGGGTGCGGAGGTGGAGGATGATGTCCCGGTCATAGAAGCGGTCGTGACGTCAAGGTTTGGGAGCGGCGAGAAGGTGTTTATTCCACTCGGTACAGAACGGACACCTGTGCCGGTTGTCTAGACGAGGTCAATCACCAAGAACACGCAAAAAAAACGGAGACTAACACTCAAAGGTTGTGTTGTAACACCCCCATCAAAGCCTATGAGCGAAACTTGTCCGTCTGACCCGAAAACGAGAGTAAGCGCCCTATCTTGATGCTTGTTCGCGATAACGGAAAGAGACGATAACGACCTGAATGTCATTATCTGAGGAGGATGCTTGAAATCATTGAAGCGCGCCAGGCGCAAAGGATAAAGGAAAGGATGGAATACTACCAGCGCTTCAGAGAGTGGTGTCCAAGAAGAAATGTGAACAGCGACTGACCGAGTGCTCCATGCTAGTGCTTGCTATATTTCGTTGTGAATCAGGCTGAGCTGAAAATAGTTGCATGATATCGTTCTGGTCCATTCATGATTCCGACTCGTCGGCAACGCTCTCTTGGCTGAAACCAAAATCCTCTTGCACCCTCGGGATCCCATTGATTGTCTGCGAGAAAATTTGACCTGAGGAATAACAGCGTTCATTGAAGTGACTCACTGCAGTGTCGCACATGCTTGAAAGAGCTTATGTAAGTACCCACCTCGGTGTCGGGCAAGCGACATAAGCGAGAGGCCACCACGTCGCCCACCTTGCACTGGCAACAGCAGTTCGCCCGTTTCAGTGCATTTCAGGTCATTTTTTAGGCACAGTGGAGGCTTTTCCTCAGGACTAGGCCACTGACTGTCTGTTCGACATTCAGGTTACACGTCCGACTCGCCAGTAGCTATGACCTCGTCCGAGGCTGGTTCCAGTCGTGCCATGCACGCAGTCTCACGTCTGATGCCTACCTCAGGTCCAAGTGAGGTTTTGAGACTCATGACCCCCAGGTCCCTTGCCCCGTCATGTGCTATCCGTCCATCCTGACGCGCATTTTGCGCTCTCCCTGCGTTTACCCCTTTCCTCCTTGACGCTGCCTCAGGTCTGAGGGAGGCTGTGGTACACATCACCCCCGGGTCCCTCGCCCTGTCATGTACTTTTATGATGCGCGTCCACGCTGACGCGCATTTCACGCACTTTCCTGCGCTTGCCCCCTTCCTCCCTGACATCACCTCAGGTCCGAGTGAATATACCGCCCACATGACTTCCAGGCTCCTCGCCCCTCATGCCATAGCAGTTGCACGTCCGGTCCACCTGGCCAAGGCCCCAGGCCTCTG
>JBBPMZ010000396.1:0-14581 GCA_038090575.1 Tylopilus cf. pernanus | reverse complement strand
GGTTTGAGGGTTTGTATAGTCTAGACTGGTCAAGGGTTAATGGGTCTGGACCATAGCCAGGCCTGGGCCAGTGTAGAATAGTCTGGTTCGCATGGATGAAGTCAAATAGGGGCTAATTATGCGAACAGAGTATTAGGCTTATAACAGGCCTAAATGGCAATGGGAAAATATGGGAAAATAGCTATAAAATAGAGTGATTAGAATAGTATTAGTGAGAGAGTACCAATGGTTAGAATATGGTGGTCAGCAAGGTGTCAGCAAGGGTGTCAGCAAAGTGGTCAGCAAGGTTTAGAGTGATTGTAACAGGTATTAGCTAATTTGTAGTATACTTGATAAAAATGATCAATTTGAGCACATCAAGTCAGTTATAACTTGAAGCTTGTCTAGTATAGCATTTAGACTTTTTTGTATTCATAAACCCTGCCCACCAATAGATGGTATTATCTATTGATACATCAGAATTAAAGTCATAACAGACATTATTTAGAAGATAAAGTTAGATAAAGATTTATCATTTCCTCATCAAATTCCTGATAAGTGACTTGTGAACAGCCCAGAACTCAAAATATTATATGGCCATCACTGCCTATTACTATGTGGTTGATGCTGGGTGGCTCAAGCTGTGATCCCAACTAGTCACATTTCATCATGTGTCAGGTTCCCACAGTGGTGAGAATCTTGCAAAATATTTCTTTGAGACCCTCAAAGAGAGATTGGGGCATTAAAATGTGTATGTCAGACAGTTATGCCTTGACTATGAACAATATTGAATGTTTATTGGTTCAGATTGGTATGATAACTCTCGATAATGCCTCAAACTGCCATACAATGATGCAATACTTACAAAAACTATTAAATGAGAAAGGGATTGGCTTTGATGCTGAGGGAAACAGAATTTGGTACATATCTTCTTTCAGAATTGACTTGAGCTGACCCTGAGCCTGTTTCAGATGTTTCCCTCATGTTATCAACATTGCAGTTCAAACTGGTCTTAAGTATCTTACCAGACTTGAAAAGTCAACACTAATGGACGAGGAAACTACTCAGGCACTGAAAGGGGATCCTAGGTATCTCAAAGTGTTGAAAAATGATGTCATATCTTCAGCTTGGCAGCTTGTCACTGTTTGTCGAGCATCTGGCCAGCATTGTGAAGATTTATCAGCAATTATCAGAGATAGTTATGTGGCTGGTGAATGAAATAAGGATGAGATTCGTGATGTCGTACTGCTCCGTGATGTCATTATGGCACGCTGGTCCTCAATCTACCTCATGGTTGATAGGCTGCTTGAACTATACCCTGTATGTTCCATGGTAATTCTGTGATTCAAAAGATATGCTAACTCAGATTTTTGGCAGGCAGTCTCAAAGCTGCTCTGACTTGAAAAATACAAGGAGTTCCAAAAGTATGAATGTGGTGACACACTGGCAGACCTCAAAGTTCTTGCCGACATGCAGTCATACTTGGCCTTTTTTCATGTTGTGCAAGAGGAAGTTTCAGCAGAAAAGATACCTATGGTATCAATTGTACTCCTGCTGTATGAGACATTGACTCAGCATCTCAGAATGGCAAAGAGTATGTTGCCATGTCTCGCTCACACCATCAATGAGTCTATTAAACTCAATGAATACCTATCATATTCATGAAAGACAAAGATTTATGCACTGGCAATCAGTAAGTATTGTAATACATAATTCTGCTCAACTGTTGCTAACAGCTCTCATGCTCCAAGTTCTCAATCCTACCTTGAAATTTAACTGGATTGAACAACACTGGTCAAAGGATGAGGCTGTAGTTGTGTAAGAGTCTGTTCAAAATTCAGTATGTTGTCCAATTTGATTTGATATGGACACAATGTTGCTTACTGAGTCTCCATTTTCAGATGCTTGAAAGCATAAATGCAAATTCTCAAAATCCACTGGTACTCAAGCTACAAGCCTGCCTCTCAGTCTATCCAGTTCTCCAGTTCCACAAACATCAATCCAAGTCCCTGCTCCCTGCCACACAGCACATGCTCAAAATTGTGTACTCATGGGCCTTGATGGAACAATACCAAGCGGAGCAAGATGCTCTTGCAGTAGAGGTGGAGCTCGAGAATTACCAGAACATGGGTGTAATATGTGGTGAGGACAAGCTCATTGATTTCGATATTTTGATATATTGGCAGGTATCTTTTTTTCACTATCTCATGATCCATCCACTCAATTTGATTTCTGCAGTCCCACAAACATGTTTTCCCACTCTTGTACAGCATTGTGTTGGATGTACTTCCTGCCTAAGCATCTGCTGTACCATGTGAACGTGTTTTCTCATCAGAGAAGAAGACTGACACTGAGAGGCAAAGCAAACTTTTACCAGAGAGTTTTGAAAAACTTCAAGTCCTTAAGTTCTTGTTTCAGTGTGAATGACTCTCATTCGAGGATCAGTGATGTGAGACTGAAGAAGGATGTTGACTGCAGAGCAAAGTTTGGATACAATGAATAGTCCTTCTTACCACCATAATCTACTGATTATCTACAATACCCAGCACCGTAATATCTCGAATCTATGCAATGTGAAAGGGTGCCATTTTGAGCATTTATCTCGGTCACCTTGGTGGCCGTGCTACCTCACCTTACCTTGGATTCCTGAGATAAAACTTTGCTTGCATCTCACTTCACCTCATCTCATCTCACCTTACCTCACCTTGGTGGCAACACTAACCATACTGTCCTAATTTGGAATTCACACAACAAACCAATAAAAAAAATTACGACCTCAGGCTTTATCTATTTGAGAAGTGCTGTAAAGTGAGGAACAGAACTCGCCTCAACATGGGTAGCAATGGGGACTAGTAGTCAGAACAAAATATTATACAAAAAATAGTGAATCAATGAGGCAGTTTGACACAAGGACAAGAACCAACTCAGTGGGGTAGTACAAAGTCTGGGGAGAAAATGGGAATGGGTTGAAACAAATAAAGTACGAACTGTCTTGAAAGCCTTCTTCTGCTTACCATCATTTTGTTCTTCGGCAGCATGCTTGGAGCGTCCTTGCAGTTGGGGCAAACAGTCCAATACTGAAATTGCAATCCCGTGGCAGCCCCCTGTGGAAGCAAGTGCCTTGTAATGATCTCTTGCCTTCTGGATGTCATCATCTGACGTGCGATCTTCATTGGCAGGGATACCATCGCACATCCCCTTTAATATTTTGCAAAACTTTTCATGTGTGATATCATGATCATTTTTGCATTGCACAAAGTAGTGATAGAGAGTGATCAGCCCCTTAACAATCGCAGGGATCTTGTGAAAGTAAGGGGAGATGCTATTGATGAAGTGATTTTCAGAGATGGTGCTCTTCGCACAGAAAACATCTTGGGTATTTAACTCATGCCATCCAGGGATTGCCCAAATGGGAGGTACATGTTGCTCGGGTTCATCCCAGGGCAGGCGGGTGGTTGCATCACAGATCTCAAGTGCCAGGTTCAGACTCTCCTCATAAGTGTCAGTGTACTGGTGGTGTTGAAGGAACCCCTAACTAGGAGAGAGGAGGGGAGTACGAGTCTCTGGTGAAGGGTCAGTAATAGAAGTCCAAGGGGATTCGCTGGAGGCATGTTTTGCTGTGGCTAAAGTGGAGAGCATGCCAGAGGTGACAGAAGTCTGTGAAGAGGGAAGAGCTGATTGGAGAGCTGAACAGCTGCAAAGGAGTCTTCTTTGAGCTGCTACCCTTATCTGCCCAGCGGTGCCATGTATAAAAGGGTCCGTTCATGTTAATGCATATGATCCAAAGAACCCAGAAGAAGGATTCAAGGTCATGGTAAATGGTATGAGTCAAAGCTCTTTCAGCCTTGTTGGGATTCAGAAAAGCAGTAGCCATAATCCATAAAGGTGCTTCCACCGGGGAAGACTTCACTACACCCTTTGAATATCTCGACGAAACGTCCTGGGAGAAGCTGCTCAGGACCAGGTTCAGGAAGCAAAGAAGCAGGTCGATTTCTAGGAGAGCCAGTGAGTGTATCGTCATTCATTTCAACGTCTTCATGTAATACGGACTACTTGGGTGGAATAGGCTGGAGGGGTTCTTCTTGAACCCAAACTGTATTGCTATAGGAATGAATGCCTGCGTCTCCAATAAACATTTGTTTCTGTACAAAACTTCTTTCCACAGCGAGGGCGATGGATTGTCTTGAGCTGACTATGCGTTGTCTTTGCAAGGGGCATGGTGGAGATGGAAGGATCTAAGTGAGTGTTAATATTATGACATGTGTCTGACATTATGCACCACATAGCGCTGTACTAGCACAACTTTTCTTTGAGTTCCCACATAACCCGTGGCCCTCGTTGACATCCTCACTGCATCTCCCACTTCATGATGCTCAAAAGTTTAACTATTGATCCAGAAATCTCACCATCCTTCCCAACCAGTCTCCCTGGAAACCATTTGGCTGGTATGATTTAGTTAGGATCGCAAGAATATCGTCAATAGTACTGACTACAATCTTTGCAATGAAGAAGTCCAGCTCGCTCCAAGCATGGACCACCATGAGACTGTGATTGGTCCTATGTACCAAAGATCTCTCTCAGATTCACATCAGTTTGAGCTATCAGCGTATATGTTACCGACGAAACTACCTCACAGTGCAGATTCCCCAGAGGATGACCGCTATAACCACTAAGAGACAGACCCAACACAGTGAGGGCTCATGCAAAAACTTGAATATTTCACTGTTGACTTGTGCTTCACAATTTAGAAATATCCTGGCTGCGTTGTTCCTCCTCTGCACAGTAGTACGGAGGCTTACTTGCTTCTGGAGGCAGCACAGAGCGACAGAGCAATCTCACGCATGCGAAAGGATCTCGCATATGAGATTATCCATCAGAATGTTATTACCCTGCAACTCAACCGACTACTGTCCCAAGATGCTGAAAACAAGTTGTGAGCTGTGGATGAATTTGTCGGCCATGTTTGTTTGTCAATTTGCCAGAACGGCTACTCGGTTGTTCGCGAGCACACAATACAGGAAACATATTCACCACTGCATCGTATGTGACGAATGCACTACCTTTCTCAATGTCGCAGTTCCCTGATATTCCCCACTGGCACATCATTGTACTACTAGTAGGTTTTTTGTCGTGTGAACTATCTGCTCAGGCTCTCAATGTTATCCTAGACTAGTATTCAGACTCTTCATGGTGATCAGCATGAGAGGAAAAGAAAATATCTTTTAGTAGTTAATATATACAATATGTACATGCATCTGAGTCTTCTAGACTGTCACAGAGAGTACCAGGTTGTGCTATGCTGTATTGAGTTGCACCGGACTGGTGCTCAGCTAAAATGTGTGAAAAGCTGGAGTCTCGGCTACGGAAATGTGTTGGTTTGCTGATGGTTGCATTCTCGCTATGAAGAGGGGGGAGCACAGTGTTGTCATTGTTTATGAGGGGGGAGGGGGTAGGGCAGTAGTATGAAGGAGGAAGAGCAAACGGGCGAGGTGTGGGATGAACGCAATGAATTGACGATGCAACGGCATGTCGCATTGTTGCCTTGTCATGAACGAACGAACACAGACCTGTCACGGTAGGTGAATGTGGGGGTGTGGTTGACTGACAAGATGGGTGGACGCATCACTGGCACATCGTACAGTATCGCATCGTATCACGGTGTCATCTGGTGTGGTATACCTTGCCAGATAACAATGCCTCCACCTCACCCTCACCCATGCTGCCACATCTTTATACCGCCCAAGTTGCCTGACAATGATGCCTCCATCTCACACTTCCACCTCTGCCCCTACCTCACCATCCTTGTGCCATCCCACTCAACAATGATGCATTGTTCAATGCTGATACCTTCATCTCACACCCCTGCCTCCACCTCATTTGTATCATATAGTATATGATGAGAATATATGTGATTTCAGTATGAAGTTTAAGTGTGAAATAAGAGTGAAAAAGCTGAAATAAGTGTAGGATAAATAGAGACTTAGTTTGTAGTATCCTTGTTGCACTTCCAGGTGATGCATGTATAGTAAGAGCCAAAAAGTATATGACACTGTTGGTTTCTTAATTGACACCATCAACATTTGTCTCAGTACATGCAAGTTGATTCATAGACTAGTTACAGATGATGGGTACATAACATATTTCCAACATAGTGATTGTATAATTATAATTACTGATCTGTGGAGAGCAGAATGGTTTTTAAGTTTAAGTGTTTTGACACACTGGTACTGAACTGACAGTGTTATAAAATGTTTGCCAGAAATTATATAGTATTATCATGTGTCTATCTCAGAGATGACCTTTTGACACCTTTCACATACCAAGCTATCATCATTTCTCATCATGACACTTGTATTATAGTGATAGATATACCCATGTCAGATTGAATCAATATGATTTTAAGCTAATCTGTCTGATAATACCAACACCACCCCATTTTCCTGATGTGGGTGCATTTGAGTCTGAGTCACACATCATGATCAGCAATTTGTTGCTCACACTTATTCACAATTGCCATACCTGTACAACCTGATAAATATATTCATAACCTGGAAAATAAACATGCGGTGCTGTAACCGTGTTGAAATACCTGGACTGTCGACAATGGGAAGCAGGCGGCACCTGGTATCCAAGTCATCACCTCCTGTTCCATGCAGCAGCCAATCCTGGCATCCACAATGGCTTCAGCATTGAAGGGGAGTGGCCATGATCCATTACATGCACATCCTGATTGTCATTTTCGAGTATGTCACAACCAATGCTAGTGAGGATCTCACAGCCTTAGCCAGGACATGCCACACACTCCACAAAGCAGCTATCAGTATCCTCTGGTGAAACGTCCCATCACTGGGGCCTGTTCTGGCAGAAATGATATACAAAGTAGAGAGGGTAGTGTTTAAAAGTCCGGTCTGGTCTGGTTTTTTGACCCCCAGAGCATGCAACTGGACCAAGGCCGGTCCTAGCAAGCTCCTGGAGGTCCCAGACCGCAACTGAGACCAATCAGGACCGGTCTGACCAGTCTTTTTAACCAATTGCAACCAGTTGCAACCAGTTTCAACCAAAGCTGGTCCAGGACTGGTCTGCAACTGGTTTTCAGCCCTCATACTGTAGATGGATAATGTAGATAGCGCCCCCAGCTACAAATAACTCCTATAGCCTGTAGAGATCAGACCACAGGACCAAGAGATATGATGTATTTTAGGGTGTATGTAAGTTCAGGGGGCATATGACCCGGATTTGGCTATATCGGTTCACACAGTTCGACTCATGATTTGCATTAGTGAGATCATATATTCCACATACCCTTGCCTACATAATATAGATGTTATAGCCAAATCCAGGTCAGGTGTTGAGTCAGGGGGGCATATGACTACATGCTGACCCGAATCTGGCTATAACAATTCACACAGTGGGATTCATGATTTCCACTAGTGAGAGACATTATTCTACATACCCTTAGCTACATCTTATGCCTATGATGTGTGGAGATCGGACCACAGGATTGGACGTTATAATCGAAACCAGGTCATATGTTAGATCAGGGGTACCACAATGGATTGATCTGTATAAATTCAAATAAAGTATATAAAATTCTGAAAGAATTATGGGAAGTGTACATGGATAGGGGGAATATATGGGCTTCATAGGGGCTAACAAAAAGACCGGTTGCAACTGGTTGTGACCGGTATTTTGAATTTTCAGAAAGTTAGGCAACTGCAACTGGTCAGATAAATAATTCCAGGCAACTGCAACTGCAGTCCGGTTGCAACCGATCACCAGTCCAGTCCAGTTGCCAACTGGACTTTAAAACACTAAGGGAGGAACACGTTTTAGGATTATAGTATGACTGCACTGGCATTGAATGTAATGCTAGTATCAGGTTGGCCTGATAAGGACCCCCACAGAGAAACAGATTGGAGAGTGAGTTTCTGTGTTGCCCATACACAAGATCAACAAATACACTTTCATCTTGAATAGAGCCTATGATCATTTCGAAGTGATTTGTTCGGGCAAGCCGGAGACAGGAGCAATTGCTAGGCACTTTAGGAATGCATTTTCTTGGGGAGGCCTGAGAGTGCACATTGTCGGTGTTTGGTAAGTCTAACATTTAATTTACTACTCAGATACGCCTAATATTGTTTTGGCTAGGGATACTGTCTCATCTGTGGGACTTATGAGGGGTGATGTATTTCTTGCAACTTCATTACCTGTGGCACATGCATGCTATTTTCAACACGCACTTGCTCTCGATGAGCGTCAGGTTGAATTCATGCCAGAATATTTCCCTGAAATGAATTCTCAGATGAATGGTGAAAAATCCAAGTATATTGTTTTCTCTAACAAAGTTGAATGCACCATGAGTCTCTCTGGCAAACAGCACTGTGTAGCCACTAATAATAATCTGACTGATTTTTCTGTGGGAAACAAGAATAAAATTCCTTGCATCAAGGAAGTCTGGTTTGCGGGTTGTCACTCAGACAGATGAGTATGTCATTTAAACACTCGTCTGTGTCATACAATATTTTGCAGAGGTGGTACTAGCAAACCTGGGAAATCTCATTTGTTGGGGAATGTCTCACTTTTATGGATGCAGAGAGAAGCAACGGCAAGTGGTCTCAAATTACAACCAATGGACCTTGTCTGGGTTCTGGCTGATCTTGATTTCGGTACCTCCATGTCAATATGTTGGCAATGGCGAGTGGTCGAATCATGATATATGCTCATCAGATGCCAAGTATCATTCAGTGGTTCTGGTAGAGATGGTCGAGGGTGAGACTTGTGATGGGTTGCTTATTCATGTTATTGATCTCACACTCGCTAGCCCACATCTGTTCTGACCTTGCTGTATTATTGCTGGTCAAAAGGTCCATGCCTCTATCCTGTATGTGCATGCATATATGCCACAAGCAATGCTGGGGGAGGGCTTCAACATACCCATAATACAAGATGAAGATACCGAATTGTCCGACCAGCTTTGGGAGACAGGGCTGTTTGATGACACTACTGCTTAAGAGTTACTGGAATACTTGAATCCCAAGGAAAGTATTGCGCCAATCTATATACTAAACTACTGTTTGTACATGTTTGTCCTATTTCCTGATAGGGAATCATACGATGATAAGAAGAAAATTAATGATTGGATGATAAGGAATGGCTGTGTGCCATGCATCAAGTATGAGGCATTTATCAAGATAGAAGAGTCAGAATGAGTCATAGATAAGAGATAAGGCATAGCCTTGATATCAGAAATGAAAGATAGAAGCATAAATGTGGCAGCCAGTCGGAATGGGTTCTGAGTACAGCCTTGCCATGAGGCATAACATGTGTAGGTCACGTGATCAGAGAAAGTAAAGATCAAGTTTTTAGAAAACATGAGGTAAAAAGTTGGAGTGACCATTGGAGTTAGAGGTAAAGTCGAAATCATAACAGCATCAGGAAAGTGAATGATTGGTGACAGAAATTCACAAAGCTTGTGCACAACAATGACTACACACTGCTTGTAAAACTCATTGCACTCGTTGCTTATTGCAAAGCATGTGAGTGTCCTGCCTCTGGATATATGCGATTTCTAACAAAATTTATGCCCTAGCTTGCGATCCAGATGTGCCACCTAATAGTCCTGTGCTAACTCACAGTGAACTCTCTCCAGATATAATTGATCAGGCAAAAAAATCACTACAGGACATTTTGAGAGTGCAGTATCACCAAGACAGTCTGAAAATAGTTGCCTTTCTGAGACCCTTGATGAAGCACCAGGTTTTGCGAGAGTGCATCCTCGATGGGGAAACTTATTGCAGTACTAGATACAATCATTAGACATTGATGTGGGAATTTTTGGCAAGCAATGGATGGCCTAATTTGCCTGTTGCAATATTCCAGTTCAGGGTGGGTATCGGATCTTGATTTACAAGCTGTAGTAACTTGGTGGTGTCCATAACAACAGCGAGGAGCATGTGTTCCACAGTAAAGCCTAGACTCGAACAGTTTGCAAAAAAGGATCAAAGCCTTGTCGGTTCCCTTGCTGTTCAAATACTGCTCACCATACATGATCCCAGCTGACAATGTAAGTTGCCCTTTCATAGACTTGTCATCCCACTCGATCATCTGCTTTAGAGGAATTATATATTGATGTTTGGAATAAAAAATTTCAAGCCAATCTTGGGAATGCTTTGGTCCACTTATAGCCTGGACAATGCAATTCAGGTAATGAGAGTGGACACAGTGCAGATCCTGGGCTATGGATCCTATGTCAACTCTTTGGGCTTGGTAAGTGACCCCCACTAACAGTTCTCTTGCTAGATTTGACAGTCAGACCTTTTGTATCAGACACTAATATACTGACTAATAGTCACAAAAAGCTTTTCAGCAAGCTAAAAAAGGCAGTTCAGAATGGGAATACTCAGGAGTGCATGGCATCAATGATGACTCTTTTGAAAGTTTGTGAATGTATGTCTAGCTTTGTGGTGTAGACACAGGCTCATTCATTAGCTATGGCCATCCGCAAGTACTTGTGCGACATTCATCTCTTGGACTTGTTCATCGATCAGCTTCAATACAAAGATAAGGCTCTGGTTGCTGCCTACGCCTTGGCTGGCTGCTTGAAACATAGTGAGTGAAATCTGCTATACCATCTATTGGAGAACTGAAGCTCTCACAAGAAGATATGAGGCCATCCAATCAAGCAAATGAAAACCTTGTAAAGAATATCGTGAAGATGCTGCGGCTGGACTACTTTGATGATGCAGTAGGCTCTGTAGAGGGTTTCCAGATTTTGGAGACTTGATATTACATGGTAATGAAATAACCCAAATTCATCAGTGTTTTTGTAGAGTAGCATACTGACACATCTGAGCTGGATGACTTGCAGAAAAGGATTAAGAATAAAACCATCACAACAGTTCTGAATACGAAGCTAGGAAGGGGGAAGCTGAAAGAAATTTGAAAGAGCCTGATTTGCTTGAACATCTTCCAGTCCTTGGGTATGCACTACACTATTATATCAATTTTGGCATATAACTCAGTCAACCTCTAGACAAACAAGGACCTTGGACTAGTGAGCTTGTTCAAAAATAGTTTGGAAAGCCTACAAAACCCGGCATGGAAGATACAGAAAGCAAGAGTGACGATTCTTTCTGCTTTAGCCTGGACGAGTATATATCATTCCAATTTTAAGTATTCTCATTCATGTTCTGTGGCTTTAGAACACAGCATAGCAGCCATCAAGGGTGAGATAGTAAAGATTGTTCGGATGCTTCTCCCAGCAGATTACTCACTGAATTCGCAGCCCTGGCATCCACATGCTGATGTAAACGAGTCACTTTCCTGGATGATGGGACCTGCATGTGTGTTACGCATCCTAGCTCAAGATCACAAGTACCTTCTACTAAAGTTGCAAAGATATTCCACGCTAATCATGCTCTGTTTTAGTGGGCCTGTGACGCACAATCCACACTACATCTGAATATGATAGTTTGAAGCATCTGTACTCATCTGGCACTCTGGTTGAAAATAAATCAGACACTTTGGCATGGAAAGTCAAGACTCCAAATCAAAGTGAGCTCTTTCACACTAGGGAGAACTAAATTTATTTTTCTGAACCTTTCAAGGTGACGTTGATGACATGCCGGAAAAAATGATCAAAGCCATGGATGGAGAACTGTCGAAGGAAGATTTTATACCAATTGACAACAACATGTTGCCCCATATTCAGCACTGGGATCATTTGATCAGGATGATCCATAATGGTTCAGTAGCAGTGGCAGTGGTTGCCCTCCCACTTTTACTCTCCTATAGGATCTACCAAACATGGAGTCTATCAGATTCATAAATAAACTAAATAGGATCCAGCAATGTCAGTTACCCTACTAACAAGATATTTGAATCTGCACACACTCGTACACCTGGACAGAACCAACAGTGATCGCTGTTTCTCCCAGTAAGAAGATTGAGAGGGCAGTCACACTGAGCATAACTGTAGGTGAGCGCAAGTGAGGGAGCTCCACTGCCAACATTAGTCAACATTATCTAAAATGGTTTACTTGTGTAACTTGTGAACAGTGCTAATAGAAATTGAGGTCTTAAGATTAAGCAAGCAGTGGTAGTTACACCAGGTAACTTCAAGATAACTATTGGTATGCCCAGCTCTTCCATCTAAATCACTCATGTCAGGAAAGATTCAAATGTAAACAGCATCTGCTTTTTTGTATCCAAGTCATTCAAGTTTCCTGTATCATCTGCATTTCCACGCCCACCTCAATTCCACCTCCCATATTTCCATTTGTCTTCTAAGCAGATGTCAAGAATGTTGTATCCCTGATAATGTTCTTCAATGACATGTTGCTGTTCAAAGGTGGTTTAGCACATTGTTCTGTAGTCAGCAACTCTGGAAAAGCTGCAGCACACAAAGGTGGTGGTTTTGGTATCGCAGCTCCCTTACCCTTCTTCTTTGGGGATATTACAGGGGGCAATGGGGTGGTAGTGGTAGAAGAGCCACCTGCAGAAGATGCCGAGGTCCATGGTGTTTGACACTGTGATTGGCAGAACCCAGCCATCAGAGCAGTAGAGGAAGCAGTGAGAGTGGAGAATCGATCAATAGTGCTCGATGGTATAGAAGGTAGAGGACCAGTACCCAGAACAGTCTGTGAAGATGAGGCACTGGTTGCTTGTGCAACATGGTCCCATAATTGTTGCGAAGGTGACCTAGTAGATGCCGTCGCATGTTTGGTGTTGAGAACCCATCTGCGATCCCTGCATAACCTGACCCAAAAGCTGTTGGGATGAGGTCTGGAAATCGTCAACATTGCTAAACCTGCAATAGTGTCAGTATTGTGAATCCTAGGAGAGAGAAAACTCAACCTTGATCTTGAACCCATTCCACACTGCTAAAAGATCACACTTCTTGTCTTCTTCTTCCAGGAGATCAACAACACTGTTGATGATGCTTGCGGTATCATCTAAGTTGTGATCAAGGACAGTCCAGACCATTGAGATCAAATTGCAAGTGCTTGATTTGCTCGTGCAGTACCCATGCATCGTGGCTTTTACAGCAGTGATGGTGTTATTAGAATTGGGTGTGATATTTTGCAACCGTGTGATAAAGGCAGCATAGCGCCTAGTAATTCTAGCATGAGCAGTGACAAAAGATGGGACAATACTGTGCTGTGGACCTCTACTTGATGTAGGTACATTCAAGCTTTTTGTATAACACTCATAACCATAGTGCACAGACATGACAAGTCCAGTGACTACAAGCAGGCAAGGAATAGTACTTGACTGGCTCAGTGCATATTTAACAAATGGCTGTGGCATCTTTGTCTTGGTTTGCACTGGCGTCGTCAGAGTTGATGACAGTGATGGTATCATTAACATTTCGGACAATGAGATCAGAGGATTTGATGACTTCACTTGATACAGGCCCCTCTATAGTAGACTTGGACGTGGCAGCATTGCGTCAGACAGCTCTGTCAGCTCCTGGGCCATTTCAACTGCCCCCACGTCCCTGTCCATGATTACCTTATTTGCTACGGTTCACAGATTGAGAGGTTTGAACTTCAGTGGTTATTGGGGCAGACATGGTGCTGATGCCATTGCTGGATGTGCGTGGTGTATTTATTCATTCAAGTGCCCAGCTCACAGAGGCAGGTCATTGATTATCTAAGCCTTTCCTTGAGAAAGTCTCTGCATCTGAGTCATCATTGTGACTGTAAGTTGAGGTTTTCCTTCAATGTTGAGTGGTGGTAGGTATGCTGATAAATGTTTTCAGGTTACAACCAACATTATATCCTGTGCCATATCTGAGATACCCTTCCTTCAATCCGACCAGAAGTCCAATGACCAATGTATGAATAGCCAATATTGTTCAATCTCAGTTAGTATTTGTCTTTCATGCCATGTTTATCCACAAACTTGAAGGCATATTTATGACGGTTTGTTCAACAGTAACAGTGCTAGTAATGGCTTTCGTGGTATACCATATAGTGATAATCGATCCCAATTCTAGAAGCACACAAGTTTCCTTCTCTATCAATACACCAACTTGAAAAAGAACCATCTTATAGGTTCCAGATTTTGTGAGAGTGAAACAAGGAAGGACAGCGCAAACAACTTTGAGGTGCAAGCACTCAAGGTTAGTTGTCTACCACTTAACAAACGCCATCTACCAAATGCTTCATTATTAGCATTTGGGACTGCCCTGTAATGAAACTACTACATGGTACTTATGGTACTAAGATGGTTTCTCGATCAATGAAAATATCCCACCTGCTACATTCATCGTGGTTTGTGCCCGGGTTACATCTTTTCATAGAGACCTCAAGAACACAGTCAAGTTGAGCAACTGATTTTTCTATACAGTGACTCCAAAAACCGTTGCAATAACTGATCGCAAACCGCGCACCGCAAACACATGTAGGAATTGTCCTTAGGCCTAGTGAGATAAAAGATAGTACCCACCCTTGGCTACCAAATCGCCCCCTGGGTCATGTGATTTGGTTCACAGGGTCCCAAGATATGAATATTTTAAATCAAAGACCTCATTGCAACGCTTTTTGTACTTTCAAATTGAAATATAGAATTATGTGATTATGAGTCAATATTTGGGTTT
>JBBPMZ010000395.1:0-14582 GCA_038090575.1 Tylopilus cf. pernanus | reverse complement strand
CCTCTGACCTCTGACCTCCAAGACCTTGACAGTCTACTCTTACTCTTTAATCGTACTTGACTTCACTTGCCAAGTGTTAAGTCTAACTCTGTACTCTGTACTCTGCAAATACCAAGGCAAGACTTACAGCAAGGGCGCAACACATACGTTGAAGCCAACGCCTGTCCAACCCTGAGTAACTCCAAGTCTTGGAGTTACTATCCCTCGGGTACTGACCTTAACAATGTTGCAACTTCTTCTAAGATAATAATGCTGCTGGCTTACCAAATCAGAATAAGTGGTATGAAAATGGAGTGCTAATGACCACTACACCATAATAATGATACTATTATTCCCCAGGGTCTTTGCCTCCTCCCACTACTAGTTGGCTATTTTTGGAAACTCCAATCATCTCTCTAACAGCCATTTTTCTCTTCAGTCATACTTCATTTATAGTATATTTATACTAGCTGGTATGAAGTTAAATGACTTGCCAAATCTGTGTAGTATTCATTGAGATGATAAAAAAAATATGATAATGAGTAGAATCATACTGTGACACTAGTAGTCCATCTGCAGAGCAACTGAAATGAAACAAGCACTTACTTAGTGTACATAGGGTTACATTCCTGGGAACAAGCCTTATGATTGGTGGAGATGGTGATCAAGTTTACTAAGTGGAGATAATTACATTTAGTAGATAGTGTGCAGGAAAATGAGATTAGTGCAATTACAAGCAGGAAATGATATAGCACAAAATCAATGAGATTCAACATATAGTCCTGAGATATAGCATAGTAAGACTCTTTGTCTGCTAGTGAGTAGTTGTTGAGATAGAACTCATTATACATTTCTAGAGAAACGGAGGAATTGGCCTGATGATCATGTTGAAGGCTATAAACCAGAATTAGCTCTATTGCACATATCATGATTATAATGGGAATCACTGTTCCATCATGAGCATAGTAAAAGTTACCATCATTTCCTTGATAGGCTTTGTATCATAGTCAATATACATCAGTAAAGCACTTAGCCAATCACCAAGTACCATGCTGCTCAGATAAAACTACTGCTTACCTCCATAGTATTAGCTACCACCAAGAAGTCAGAGTCACATACCACTCATAGCATAGACATATTATCTAGAGTTCAAGCTGATCATACTAATATCTATTTCACAAATGAGATAAGATTGTTCTGTAGTATCTGAAACTAGTACTAGTACTCTACAGATTGTAACCACAAGTGCTATCTATGATGCCAACAAAAATAACAGATGAAATTATATATTAAACTCTTCAAGTGTGAAGGGACCTGTTGCATCCTCAGAAGTATATGTGGAACCTGAAGGCTTGGGATTGAATGCATTTGAGAGAGGTGCTGGCAGGTAGTTATATGTTGACAAGCTGGCCTGAGGATCAAATGGATCCAGGGAGGTTGTATAAGTGGAGGCAGGGTAAGTAGAGGGACCAGTCTGAGAGGTGAAAGGGCTTGTGAAAAAGGAGGCTGAGTAGGTGGGACTCACTGAAGACATAAGTGTAAATCTGGAAGAATATAGTTCAATGTCATCTGCAGATGGGATGAAAACCTTCATAGAGACCTTCTTGGGGGAGTGGGGATTAGATACTACCTTACCAGCTTTGTCTCTGTTCAAGTGAAAAAGCGAGCTGTTGATACCAAAGAATAAGTGTCATGTACTTACTTTCAATCCTCTTTGTGTAAATAACTTGAATCCATCCACAAACTCACTGATTCCTTCACCACCAATCTGTCCTTTGTTGCCTTAAGAAGAGTGCTGTATATGTTCTGCCATTCTAGTGTATATCTGGCTCCTTCAAACTTGATTGTGACACCTTGTTGATTTTCATCAACCCAATTGACCTGATGATGTAGTGCACAAAGAAGCTCAAAGGATATTAGCAAAGAATCAAACAACATGGAAGAGTTAACTTACTGTAGTAGTGGAGAGTGCATACATGCACAGTGGAGTGGTGTGGAATTGCAGGCCCCCAGCTTGATATCACTGCTGAATTGAGCTTTGGGTTACATGTACCAAAACAATGTGTGGAACTCTTTGAGGTATTCAAGTTTGTTACCAAACCAATGAATGACACACTTGGGTAGTGCCATGCTTCACTGGCAGGAACCTTGTTTACAGTGATCCACCAGCACTTGCGCCAGCACCATCACTTGCACCAACCATGGCAAACACCCCTAATTTACAGTTGAGCTGTACCACTAAACAGCTCCATTTCAACATATTTATATCCTACATACTGTGATAATACTCTTGTACATAGATCATCATTTGTCAATGAACTATTGCTGAAATTGTAGGCGAAAATGGGAAAGTGAGTATGTATTAGAATTAGCAAGGTCTTCTTGGTCCTAAAAACCTGATACTTGACTCCACATGACACTTAGAAACCCAGTCCCAACAATGATCTAGTCAATTGAGGACAGTGTGTTCTGCCAGTAACATGCCGGAGGAGGATAGTTTACAAGTATTTATCTCATCTTATCAATGACAAATATCTTATCACAAACAGCCACATCAGAGAAATGGTCACCTGTCACCTGTCACCTGTCAATGAGCTTTGAGGTGGCATTGAAATACAAAAGAGCACTGTTACCACTTTCTAGTCATCCATAGACTATGGTAGGGTGTGCATACTCACAAGACAAGAAAAAACAGATTCAAAGCGAACGGCAGGAAGAGGCAATTGCCGAGGCCATGAGGATTATCCAAGAAGAAGAGCAGAAGCCAGTAGAGGAAAGGCAAAGTAGGCGGAACATTTGTCAGGCAGTTCAGACAGAATGGCGACAGAAGGCTGGATGTAGTGGAGTTACAGTCAGCCGTGACACTGTCCGGAGGTGGTTAAATGGCGAGCAAAGCTCTCAACAATTCAATATGCAGCAAAATGCTTGGCTTACCTCTGAGGAAGAAGAGCAAGTTGTCCATTTTGCTCTTGACTATGCGGTGTGTGGCTTTCCTCTTGATCACCAGTCACTAAAACTTCATGTTGATACTATCTTGAAAGCAAGCTTGAGGTCGGAAGATTTCCCACTGGATGGAGTTGGCAAGAATTGGACAGAGCGGTTCTTGCGACATCATCATGCTCGCTTACAACAGTTCTGGAGCTCACCACTCGACTCTGCTCGCGGACGGGCAGTCAATGAATATACAAACAAAGCATGGTTTGACCTACTGGGCACCACAATCCGAACACACAACATTGCGGAGGATTGTATCTGGGCAGCCAACGAAACAGGGTTCCAGCCAGGTGGAGGTCAAACCCGGCGTGTCATTGGTGCTGCGAAAAAGCAGATCCAGCATCAGCAACGTGATGGTAATCGAGAGAACATTACCGTCATGGTTACCATTTGTGCAGATAGCGAAGACATCCCACCAACCATCATCTACAAAGGAAAAAGGTTTAATACCTCATGGCAACAGGGAAACTCACTGAAAGCTTCATAAGTCGATCTCTCCTATTTGTCTGATTGTTGAACTCACTTGATGCAGCATCGCCCACTCAGAGAAAGGGTGGACTGATGGAGTTATTGGGCAGCTTTGGATCGAAGACTTCGAGAAGAAGACACAAGCTAAAGCAAATGGTCGTGCCCGTCTACTTCTCGTCGATGGCCATAATTCTCACTATACAAAGGACTTCCTGGATCATGCGAGAGAGAACAACATTCACTTACTTTGCTATCTGGCCCACTCAACTCATATTTATCAGGGTCTTGATGTTGTTATCTTTGGTCCTCTGAAGCATTACTGGATACGAGAACAGGATAAGTTTGAAGAAGAGACAGGCCAAAAAATCAACAAAATGAACTTCATATCTGTCTATTCTCGTGCCCACCGTCAAGCACCCACTCCCGAATCAGTCCAGTCTGCATTCCGAGTCACTGGTGTGTGGCCATTCAACCCGAATGTCATAACCAAGGATCAGATGGTGACAAGCTTTGCTACCTCCGTCAAAGGCCATATGCCCCTCCCTCAGCCTAGTCCTGTTCGGATTGTCTCAGCCGTGATCGAGCAATACGGAATCAAAAGGGCAACAATCACCACATCCAAGTCACATCCATCCATGACTCTAATTCCGCCAGTCTTAAATCACCCCAACACACCTTCACAGAGTCCAAACGGACTGCAACCGGATGCTGCAAAAGCCTATGAAAGGCTTGCATCAACATCTGCTGCATTCATTGTCCAGAGCGGTGATCTCACTGCTGATGATCACCTCCCGGTCTTCCCAACGTATCATCATAGGCAAACCTGCAAGCAAATGCACAAATTATTAACAAGGATCCCTGAAACTGAGATGGAAGAACAATACCAAAGCGCACTCCAGTATACACATGCAGAACGGGGGTGTACCGATGCCAAGATGCTCGGCATGCAAGCTGCCATGGTCCTCCAGTCAATTCACAACAAGCGTATGCAGCATCAACTGGCTGCACAGCAAGAAAAGGAACTCACCAAAACGACGAAGAAAGCAAGGTTGATGGGGGATGGGTTGCCTTGGCACCTAACTGGAGATGAGTTCTATCAATGCATTGTCGCACATGAGAAACAAGCAACTGAGGAAGAAGAAGCACTGAAATACCGCCGGAAACAGAGGAATGAGAGGATAGAGGCACGGGCAGAGCAGAAAAAAGTAGAGAGGGCAAGGATTGAGAGGAATAAGGCTCGACAATAGGAGCACCGCGAGGCTGTTGCAGCATGGGAGTCCAAAAGAGACCTTGCGAAGGCTGAAGGGCGACCCGTCTGTTGGAAGCAACCCATCCGAGGGCCATTGGAGAAAAAGTTGCCCCACGCAGCCAACATGATGGAAGGTGAGAGAGGTGGTGGTGGTGAGGACGATGATTCCAATGAGGATGAAATTGGGAGCGAGGGTGGTGAAGACAAGGATTAATCAGGATGATAAGATGGTTTAGATAATGAAGAAGCTTATGTATCACATTGATATGCCATTTCGGTGCTGGCGCAAGTGATGGTGCAAGTATGATAACAGTTCGACAGAGTTCTAGCACAATGACAGCTTCGATGGGCTTGAAAAATCGGCTGGACATACTCTTAATATAATAAAACACATGTAAATTTTCTGATCTAAGAAAAGTATTGTATTTTATTGTTACGATGCATATTCAGTTTGCTGGCGCAAGTGCCGGTGGATCACTGTAACAATCCAAGCAACATGTGATTCACAAATTGACTGTATCAATATATGATTTAAATGTTGCATGTTCTGCAAATACACTGCAATTCAAATATATAAGTCTTCAATGTTGTCTGGAACTGGAAGTTGTTCTGCTTGGTCAAGGTGATGAATTAAGGAGATCACTTGCATTTCTAGCTGTGTCCATTGTCCCCACCTATTTGTCTTCAGGTCATTCAGACAATAAAACATAACTTTTGTTTCTACAAGAATGAGATTGTTTTTGTGCAGTTAAAAAAGATATTTGCTCCATATCTTTTTTGGTCTTAAGAACCCCTCTCACATTGTATATGTCAGAGAATAAAGTCTGTACTCTGTTAGTCTGAAAACATCATTCAAGTATGATCTGACTTATAGTGTTATTTGAGTTTTTGACCACTTGCTACTTCAACATTCATAGACCAACTCCTTGCAGATTGATAGCATCTGTTCATAGTATGAGCACAGACTGCCAAGTAAGATATTTCTCTAAATTTACCTTCTTTAGGCATCAACAAGGAAGCCAGTATCTGTGACATCTGCAAACATAAATGATTTGAGTTGGATAGTGGAGCTATAGTGATCAAAGCCTGTTTCTCCAGGATTCCATCTCTTTCAAACCACATCAATAAGATATGCCAAGTATCCAAATTGTTATTGGTTGATTCATGTTAGCAGCCCACAATGTTGTCTGCTGATCTGAGAAAGTATGGTATTTCCTCCAAGACACATCTGAGGGAATCTTTCTGAGAGCATACATGTGCTTTTCAGGATTCTTGTACTTCAAAAGCATGAGTATGCATCTGCAAATCCATTCAGTATTGAAATCTGTAGCTGTTCAACTTCTTACTGTTTAACATGCTCTGGATACATTCATATTTGGTCTATATCAATTTGTTTCAAGTCCATACATACACCTTTTGGTTGTCAGTGAGTCAAGCTCCTGCTATACTGTTCACCATACCTGAGCACTGTTGACCCACACTATCTTTTTGTTGGATTTCAACTGAGATTGTCACCTCAAGGACACCAACTTCTGTAACATTATCTGCATGGAGTGGTAAATCCAGTGGTTGAGAAAAGGACCTGCAGCATTAATTAAGTACAAAAAAGTACAGCCATATAACTGTACCTCTCATTAGCTTTGCTTAAATTCTACTCAATATCCCCTTCAGAGTCAGAGAATCTAAGGACACTTTGAATTTCCAAACTGTAAGATGGAGGTTGCATTTCACTTACTTTCTTAATGTTTTTTCTAGGTTTTTGTGGGCTTTGTCTAATCTGTATCAACAATCATTAGCATTCATCAGCAAAACGGTTAGCCGAGGTAGGACAGGGTAGAAAAGTTTTAGCGAATAGTTAGGGTAGGGAGCAGTACGAGCCAGTAGAATGTCTAATCTGAGGTTTAATCTTTTCACCATAAGTGACTCATGATACATAACTAATATCTATCATGCTGATCAAGCAGACACAATGATAAGATGAGATATTGTGCAGTCGACGGCTGAACTACTACTGTATGCTAAGAATGGCATGGAATGTTTCTTTATCTGCAAAGCTATTAATGAAGAACTCTTGAGCAACGTCTAAACAGTTGTCGCACGTCATGTGAGGTGGACAACCAGTAGAGCCGAATTTCGGGATGAGCTGGACAACTTGTAAAATGTCATCTAAAGGAATGATGTCTCCCAGAGGACGTCCGTTAGAACGCAGACAGCGTTCGACAACAAACATTTCAATGTGTGAAGCGGGCGTGACCATGCGCAAGCCACTCCCCTCCAATTCCTCAAAATGCGCAGTCGAGAATTTGAAGAACTCAACATAGACAAGTGGAGCGCATGGAGGGTCCAAATGTGGCTGGAGAATCACTCGCACTTGGGCAATAGAGTACCCTGCAGGACAGCTGTTAACCCTCTGAACAACAAATAGAGTAGTAGCATACAATCTTCCAGAGCGTCAGGGGAAAGTGGTTCTCTGCTTTCATGGCGAACAAGCATTGTATTTCCACGACCCGGGAAGTCTGGGCCAGGAGGAATAGCTTGAACAGTTTGAGCAGGAGAGATGGCTGATGGATCTTGAACTGAGCAGCGCTGGATCCAGAACTTGTTCCAACCATTAATGTACACAAGGGGAAGTGGACAATTGGGAGTAGAAACACGACGCCCACCACGTTCAAGGTAAGAGCGACGAGAGAAAAAATCGCCAAGAGCAGCGTGCAAATCAGGGACAGAAAAGAAACTCGGAGCGTCAATGATGGAAACTTTTGGGAAATGGGGCTTCTGTGTGAGTAGAATGGCAACAGACTTGTCATGAGAGATACGAGAGTGTCTAGAGTCAAAGAGGGAACTTCTGACAGCTGAAGGAGGACTGATATGTTGTTCTTCAGGGGATACGCCAGATATCCAGACGTACTCGGGGTAATGACCTGCCATGAGGTTTGCTTCTATCGCCATTTCATTAACCAAGGGTGCACCGGCACCCTTGATGGTGGTAAACAGTTGAAAAAGACACCGCTTTTCCAGTCAATCAAGCCAATGGGTGCATTGAGGATGAAAATCACGTCAATTTGACATCTGGTATGGCGTTTTGACATGAGTGATGTGGCAGCGTTCTGTAATGTCACTGCTCCACTGGTAAGGTGCACCCATGGCCCACGTACTCCTTGCTACATGTTGTGCTAATTCCAACTTGGGTATCCAGAAATGTAAGAGGGGTCCATTCTTTCCCTGATGACCTCCAGCAGAGATGATGCTGGCCTTGCAGTGGTGAAATTCCTGTAGAGCCTCTGTAAGGGAATGAAGAGTCTCATCACAGTGGTAAAGACTTTGAGCCAAGAAGATGAATTCTGTGATCGCCCAGAGCGCGCTTAACACATCACCGGGAACAGCACCTGCAGCGACAGCCACCAACACCCTCTCAAGTTCTCGATGGTCTCAGCCAGAGCATTGTTTAGTGGTCAAGATGCCATTTGGCCAATGTCATGTACCGGTTCAACGCTGAAGGACAGAGAGACGACGATCAAGTTCTGCACCACCGATGATATTGATAACCCATGTGAGACAATGATCAAAATAGAACTTGTGCCATTGATGTAGTGCGTCGGGGGTGAGGAAAACTGAGGGACAGGCATCACCCCAATCTTCCCAAAAGGGATAGTCAACACCGTTGAGGTAATGTTCGAGACAAATCTTGTGAAATGCGACCACATCAAGTGGATTGCAGTGAGAAGTGACATTACGGATGGCTTTGAGAATGTGTTGCCGTTGCCGTGGTGGATGAGGATCTGGATCACTGAAGTGGTCCGCAGTTGTGAGTGAGATTGGGGAGTTTTTTGAGGATGCGCAAGCAATGGTGAGGTGTTCAGGAAGGTCGCCAATCCAGGCTACAAGGGGCGGCGTGTGCATTGTCCGAAGTTGGCCATTAGGGTCTGACATGGCTACACCCTCATGACAAGCGGTTTTCAATCCCTGTGTCACAATTGAGATTGCCTTGTGGTACACACGTGCAGCAAGCACAGATTGCTCTGCCGCAGACACATCAAGAAACTTGGGGATGGGCAGGTACGCTGCCAGTGCATAGGAGTGGGATGTGGCCTTCATGCGTACTCCAGCCCGAATATTGGCAATGGACAGGAGTAATGGATGCATCTCTTTATTTCCAGAGCCCATGGTCAACGGTGTTTTGTCGGAAGCGCCAATTACACCCAGAAAACCGTGGCCTGGTGGCAACGTATCCTGGCAAACCATCAATTACAGCTATATCGACTAGTTAACCTTTACCTGGATTTGCCAAGCGTGATCTGCACTCATAAATTCGCCATAAATCCGCTCTCTCCCTAGTGGCATTGCCTCAAACTCCTGATATGGGTCATAGTCCATGCAAGGTGCAAAAATGGGGTTGCCAAAAAGATGCTTGATGACCTCTAAACCATCTCTCCAGTACAGAATTATTGGAGTCTTGGTCTTGTAGTTCGGGATCTTAATTTCTTGGTAGTGCCACCGCGGCACATCAGGTAGGGCCTCAATGCAAGCATGCAAGTCCTTGCCAGTGGCTGTATTGAATGACAACGGATTAGCCTTGATCTCGAGAACTGTCAGCCAGGTCTATAGTACGTTCTTGAGAGGGTACCTACATACGGAAGGTGAAGGAAACTGTTAAGACCGTGCTGACCTCCAGTGCGAACTCCGACGAATAGGGGCTTCGGAGCTCTGGAGGTCGGGATAAGGACATCGGGTTCAGCTTATGTGCTGCCCCCTTGCTAGTGTCGTGTCCTAATATTTCGGAGATGGAGTTCGGAGGAGTTCGGAGTAAAGAGCGACAAGATTAAGAAGGAATCATAGAGTCGTCTAAGTTGATAATCAAGCTAAGGTTACAGGCAAGTAACTACGATTTATATACTCGGAGAAAGACACTGGATTAGTAAAGCTATGTAAGGCTGAGTAAGACTGAGTAAGACGGAGAACAAGTAACCGGAGGGAATCGGATATGTACGAATGCCGGAGCTGTGCTCCTAAGCGAACACAGGTATCAGAGTACTTACAAATCAGAACTAGTACAAAAGGAGAAAACATCGGAGTAACATCGGAGTAAGCGGAGATCATGGAGTTGTGCAGAGGATCTAGGAGTTGTGCAGAGATGTCGGAGTAAGTCAGGAGCTGGGAGAAACGGTATATGACAGAAACAGTTGATAACATCCTGAGAAAGCGGACAGCTTGACAACCAATCCGCGACTTCCCATTCGCTTTGCGATGCAAATGGATAATAAGGGCTTCCACTGTTGCAAAAGTGCGCATACTGATTGCAATCGATATTTTGAAGGAGGTTCAGACCCCCTGGAAAGCTCTGGCAATGGTTGGGGTGGTATTCAAGTTGTTGCACGTGAGGATGAGATCCAGGCTCAGGTGGTAGAGGATATGTGCCCTGTATGGTTTCTTCGGTGAATGAATTGAGTGGTTGGTCATCATTGTCGACATCACCAACGTCACCAAAGGGATAGGCTAAAATACAATATAACACATCATATAGAATATCAGACAAAAAGGAGCTCACCATCTGTAGGATCCTCTTCATTATCATTGTCATCATCATTGTCACTTGTTCCACTTTCAGATGACAGGTCATCTGTGAAAGATTGGATGAGCCATTGCCCACAAGCCTGAGAGGTGTTGCTAGATAAGTGGGACATCACCGCATCAATGCTTGGAAACAACAACGAGCAATTAGGGCAATGAAAGTTAAGTGTTTGTGAGCTTGAAGCAGAGATCATCATTCATGCAGTCTAAGGTTTCGGGTTTGCAAGTGAGTCCAGTGTTCGAATGAGCGGCCCAAACTAGAGTAAACAGAGATAGCTTCCATTACTAATACTTTCACAACTTTAGTTTGCTAGGCTATTGCGACTAAATGCCTGTCTCAAGGAACTCGTCAGACAGTCAACCAGACCGTCATGCACTATTCTCTAGCCCACAGCATCCTGCGTCTATCTCCCCATCATCCAATCCCCCTGCCAGTTCACCTCCTCGCAATGTCATTGGTGATCACGATAAGCATACCATGGGTGGATTCTCATGTCCATCGACTCAGAAATGCACCCGCCTGCAGTTCTCTTTACCATCTGAAGAGACCGTCCCCCAGGCTGCTTTGGATCCTTGCAAGAAAATTAAGATGGTCCATACAACTGTGAGCCTGAGTCTGAAACTCTGCATGCTATATTGATGACTTGGTGACTCTTGCAGGTCTCGGTGCAAAGGTCACGAGAAGTTGACAACCTTCACTCGCTCTGCATGCTAGAACTTGCTAGGGCGAGTCGTAATGCTTTTGACGCACATCTCAACTATTGCCATCTACGTCTTCAAGAAATTGAAGTCATGCGCACTATTGCCATCGACCAGTGTGAAGAAGCTGCTATATGGCTGCATCAAGCAGAAACACAGATAGGTGGGATTAGACATGTTTTACATGTCAATGGTACAGCAATTGGCGAGAGCGGTATCACACTTTTTAATTCCAGACAGAATGATAAGGACGAAGTTAGTGTTTCTGTATCTGAAGCTGGGCACAAGTGACAGCCATTCAGATCACCCACCCCGTCTGACCATGATGAGGATGATTAACTTAGGGAGCTGCAGTGGTATCTGTTTTATGTCAGTCATATGTACATATCATTCAATTGCTTATTATTATTCGAGTTGCTGTTCCTGCTACGCTCTCCTTGCTGACATAAGTCAGCACCCTAAATCACGTCCTCACATCATGTGAAGTGATCAATCGAGTCAATGACTTCACACTCACGTATTCAATTGACTTGACAACTCAACTTGACTCGACTTGACTCGACTCAGCTGGTAGGTCTGGGCCAGCTGCAGTTGCTTCTCGCTTCTTACCCCCACTAGGCCTATCAGCAACCATGACTCAACCATATCACATTAGCGACAATCCCCCTCAAGATTATTTGAGGAATTCCTGTCTGCTGCAAGGTCAATGGCAACCCTCTTGCTCAGGTAACGACAACCTCGACTTCTCCACATGTGAACTTAATTACTCAATGCCCGAGGATTCAGGAAAGTGATGCTGTACGTATGTTGGGATAAAAGGGACTCTACTGCTGACTTTTTCCTTCCGCAGATAATCATTCACTGGTTCCTAAGTCCCAACAATGGCTCATTGTTCTCGTGGTCGTGGCCGTGGTCGAGGTCATGGCCGAGGTACTGCTCAAAATCCCCTCGCATCGCCAACTCCTCTCCCACCATTCCAGCCAATTCCCTACTCTGGGCCACCCATTCACCCCGAATTCAGTAATACCCTGACCTATTCAGCTGCCCCATCATATCCCAGCCTGAGCCAACTTCAAGTTGAACCCTTGGGGCCACCTTCAATAAGGGAGTATCAAGCACCGGGAGGAAGCCACCACGGCAGTGACTGTGCTGGCCCTCATGGCCCCCAGGCTGTGGATGAGGAGAGCTTGTCGCTGGCTCCATGACTCGGGTTCCAGCCTCTCCAGCCTTTCACGTCCAATCCCTCTCCGACCCAACAGCCTCTGCAACTTGGACAGTGGTGGCAGGACTTGGACAGTGCCACATCTGCTCCAGTATAGTTCCATACTACTCTTGTGTTCAAGTGCTTTCACTCATGCTGAGCCAGTCTTTTGGGTCTCCGAGTCAAATGGACATGCTTGGTGCTGGCGCCTCGCTTCAGTCCCAAATGGACTCTTACCCTCTTAGCACCCAACATTTACAATGGCGGCAGGCCAGTGCTGAATCTATACAGGTATTTGGTGATGTTATTTTTATGCTACACACCTTTACTTACTCAGAGTTAGGTTTCCGGTCCTCAAGTAGATGTACTTACATCGCACCAGACACGACCAGGGGCATCAAGAATGCCAACGCAGGACCACCTCCACAGGTTTCGTGACTCTCAGGCTCCTTATCCATTATCTTGTAGCTCAGCTTCCATGTCTCGAACGTCTTCCTTATCATGCCACTCTGCCTTTATGGCGTCCGTTAGCCAAGGGAGCAACAAATCCAAACACCGTGCCCCTCGAGGAACTCGTAAGAAGGATGTAGGCCTGACATTGCTACGCTACTACTCCCCTGAGATTCAGGAAGTCTTGGCATATGCCCGACATGCACTCGTGAACGACATGGTACAAAAGTTGGGATGGCTGGTTGGTGAAACCACGCGCAATGCATATAAAGAGGCAGTAAAAGAGGCAGTCAATCAAGCCAACGAGGCCCTGCACCAAAGTGAGTATCTCGATCATGGTTTCTATGCTTCGTGTTAGTAATTTTTGATCTTAGACCTTGTATATGATGTGAATATGGAAATGGTCGTAAGCTATTTTGAGTCACCTTCGAATGTAGTTCTAAAGCTCATGTTATCGTAGATAATCAAGGAACCCAGTTATGTGCGATCAAAGTTGGTCAAGAGCAGTGAAGAAGAGGCAGCCAAGTTTTTTGAGATGAACGATAGGAACCTGCTTGCTGACCTGGCTAGGTACGACGAATGGAAGCTTGATCTCCTGGAGAAGATAACAAACCATGAGGATCCTTCGAATGAGTTCTTCTTGAATGAATACAACTCTAAGGTGTTTTCAATCATGATTTCAATCATTTATATTTTTTCTGACTTGGGTTATACCGCAGGGCGAAGTAATACGATGGTTTGGCAACCCGAATCTGGAAACAGCACACAAAAAATTTTGGTATGGGTCCAATCTTTTGCCTGTCAAACACTTTTCCTCCACATACCATTCCACTCCAACATGGATGTATGCACTGTCAGCCGCTGCGGTAAGATTTGTTCATCACAGTATTCAGTCTAAATTGCAGTACTCAATATCAAGTATTATCAACTAGCTTCTTTGTGCATGCCGACGCGTAGCCACTGGATGGAGGAAAGGCTGCAATGCAATATGTTTTGCAGGTGAAGAGTATGCTCCAATTTTTGAAGCTTATCATGCAGCAATTCTCAAATATTCTAATCACCCCGACATTGGGCCTGAGTTCAACAGACAATTAGATAGGCTCAACTTGAGTGGCTTGTGAGTATTTGTTCCCCAGGTTCAGTGATAAACTGGTTGATCACAGAATGTAGGGAACTGCTAGAGCATAGGGAAAAGTTTCCCTCGTCACCCAAAAAAATTGCTGCTGTCTATGTTCCTCCTCCCCGACAGACCGAACCTCCACCGGCTCTGAGCTTCAACAGTCATGGTGGCTCTATGATGGCAGAAGACTCCGATACCACTTACTCTCGCACAGGGGATCCAGGTCCATCTAGCTTGTCACATGCAACCCCGGCATTCTATACCAATTTCTTTTGATCTCCGAGTCTAATATACTTTGAGTTGTGTAACGAGTACTTGTGTTGATAGATTGTGTTAATGATATGATCAGATGTTATTATCAGTTGATTGGTACGGGCATCAATGCTTGATAAGATCTTATCAACTCTTAAAGATGGGCTTACTGCATGATCACAGGGTCATATTTGTTACGGGTTGCTACTGACTCTTACTGATTACTACCAGTAGCAATGCTTACTTGCAGTAGAAGATTTTTGCTACTGTAGTCCACCAGCCTTATTGAGTGCTCATGACTGACATCCATCTCGCTGATGAAGTCTTTGTTCCCTCGTTATGGGAAGAACAATGTTCATCTTTAGGGGATCCTTCCAAAACTGCCCTGTCTCGGTTACTTGATCAAGAAGTAAAAGGCACTCGTGAACGGACTTTCACCAACGTAAAGCTGCATTTTTTGCGCGAAAACTTTGACAGGACTCTAGGCCTCCAAGGACACAACATATCATTTTAGTTTGAATGCAGAATGAACATTTTAGAAGACTGAAGATCCGGCGGCGGGAAAATCGGGTTAGCTTGGGAAGATCCTGTCCAATGGGAGT
>JBBPMZ010000394.1:0-14608 GCA_038090575.1 Tylopilus cf. pernanus | reverse complement strand
CAAAACTCACGAAGGGTAGAGGGGCTCCTTGACTCGGAACCCGAATATTTTCCCACGCCAGGGCACCCAGACATGTAAGGGAGCATGGTTGAAGGGCTGAATTGCGACCCTCACGATAAGCTAGAGACACCACTGGTGTCAGTAACTGTCCCGAACATGATCGCAAATATGTTTAGCTATGAGATATGTGTGGGGCACCTGACAAATGGAATCAATGCGAAGGGAAGAAAGGTTTGATCTGATGGCACTCAGTGGCGCCAGTCAAATCACCAGCAAGTCCAGATCGCATTGAGCTGGGTGAGTTTGGGTTGAGAGTCGTTGAAAACCGAGGATGTGATATTGGGGGAAAGGGCCGTCACACGTATATTAGATCGCGTGCAGTTAAAAGAAAACATGGTTATAGCTCGAGATCTACAAACGGTTTATATGCAGAGAACAAAGCAGAATACATCAGCAAACTAACTTTTGGTCTAGCTGAGTTGACAGAGCCCTACCTGAGATCTAACCTGTCACAATCTGTGCCATTCTGGAATACACTGCCACAGTCTAGGAGAGCATCTGGCTTTTAACTCAGCTGAATCACGTGATGTCGAGTATGTACACTCTGGATCCATGCTGTCCTAGTCTGTCCCGCACTGGGGCCAATCACAAAACTCACTTGGGGAAACACATATCAGGCCTATGTTATCAGTGACTTGGAGCTCAGAAACCCCAGGTAAATTCATAAATTACAAGCAGGTATAACATAGTACATCAGTATCTCGACAGCTTTGAAATCCTCAGATGAGCAAACAATGAACCATCCCGCTCATTGTCGGGAATTCGGCAACCCACCAATATCCTCCACTATCACCTCTCCAGACCCTGCACTTGACACAAAAGTGTGAGCACACATAGAAAGCATGACATACGACGACCATACCTCCAACTCAACCAAGTCATGTTGTTGCTCAGGCTCTCATTACATATCTTAGTCACTTTCGAATTTCCAGCAAATGTGGCTCTGGTTAGCATCTGCCAGCGTGCAGAAACAGACACAATGACAGTGTATCCTATCGACAGTATGCAGTCCACGCGGTGTCAGTGTGAATGACATCATCCACACCCCATCACTCATCCGTGCTCCATCGCAACACGCTGGCAGGGTAGCACCAGGCCCCGCTGATCACCTGTCCTGCCCTTGGCATCCCATACGAGTACTGCACCACGATTGCCTCAACCAGTCTCAGAAATGCTTTTCCACCCTCGCCATCCGAGTCCATAACAGGTTGACGTCAAGGAAGTCGTACAAGTGGTACGCAGCATCCTTGACACCGGTCGTTTCGCACACCGAAGCCCACGACATGATTTCCCAGATGGGCCATAACCTCTGACGCCATGGCTGTTGTCTTCAATGATGTGCCGAGGTCTCCTAGTGACGGGTGAGAGGACGGACATGAGCGCAGGATGGCCACTGTCATTGAGTCGATTGGTGAAAGGATGCCGGTCCTTGGTGTAAAATTTGATCCACCTGGGTGCAAGGAGCTCTTGCAGCGTCCAACTTTGCTTGAACCACGGTTCTCTCTAGAAGTCCAACACTGATAACGAGGCGGCAAGCTGAGCGATGCACAGGTGAGCATGGGCGTACCACTTGAACATAGCATGACTCGCCTCGTTGAGATCAGCCTTGTTTGCCGGCATCAATACAACACGTGTCAGGCCAGAGTTTGTCCCCCAATGACCGCACCGTCCCACAGAGTTGTACGAATTTGGCAATCCAGCGTCCTTGACGCTGCACATTCCAAATTTGAGGCACCCAGGAGAGTTGCTTGTGGAGATGTCTTGATAACTCGGCTCGCAACCCGTCCAACGATGCGAGAAGATGGCATAACGAACGACGTCACGGGTGATCTCTCGGAGGGCTTCCATACGTGGCTCGACATAAATGCCCGCTTTAGGGTCCGTGTCCATTCTCACGATGTGGATGTGAATCCATCGCTGAACGTCCTCGTCGGTGACCTGGGCTATCTCCGAGTAGACGCATCGAAGACGGTATCGCGTTCAACGAATGTGAAGGCGGGTGTATCAACGCAAGATAAGGAACTTTTGCATGCGTAGCTTACTCTGTTCGTGTATCTTCGGAGTCGCCAATTGTCTCGGGATGACTCTAGTTGCACAATGAACGCAAGTCGGCTGTGATGTTACAGAGAGGATCAGTATCTGCAGCGTTCCCAGCAAAGTGAAATGACGAACGTGGGACCCGTTCCGTGGATACTCGTGCCGTCGATTCAGCCATAACAACAGCGAATCCGCTAAAATACCGATCAAACCCGCGTCAATAATATTCGGATCGAATCAAACGTACTGATGGAGATGCCGGTCAATATGGCTAGAAAAGGAACGTAAGATCATGAAGCAACTCGTGGGGTTCCTGAGGGTAGTCAAGTAGTACTCACCAATGAAGGAACCAAGGTCCCGGGTTATTCGTGACAAAACGGATGGTGACATTGTCTGTGGTGGCACTTCCCATAGATACAACGTCACGTCGAACAGGATTCACGAAGTTGGTGGCGTTGCTACCAGCATGCCTTACGACGTACAAGACGAGCGGGAACTTCATTTCGAATGTAGTATCGGAATGCTTCTTCTATGTGAGCAAGTGGCTACGGGCAATTGCGTTCAAATTGCGTCGTTATGAGCAACAGGGCTATTCACCTGGCGTGGAAGTGGTTCTGTGCAAGTGGATATGCGACGGTTGCCACATCAAACCATTGGACAGGAGAGATAATATTAAGATCGCGAATAGATCTTTAGTGCGTGGAAAGTCAGAAAACGCTGATACAAACTAGTGCGGAAAACGTACCATATCGATTGAGGCTGGTGGAGCTGGTATCAGATCGTTGGACTCCGAAGGACGAAATTGGATGTGAGCAGCCCGACTCAGAGAATCAAGACGAATCTGCGGGGGGAGAGGAAGGATGAGGAGAGGGTGTCGAAAAGGACTAAGAAGACATCACCGAGTGGTGTGGAAGTGTACGTGGGCTCAAGAGGAAACGTGCGTCCCAGCGAGTGTCCTGAATCGATCCACCCCCACGTCATGCACTGGAGCCCGTTGATGAATAATGGGGAGGAATGATCGTAGGACGAGGGGCACGGGAAAGAGATAATAGCGGTCTTGACTCTTCATGTTGCGATGCGTAACACGTGACGTGTCGACGGTGATTCAATAAAAAGTATATACGAAGATTTAAAGAATACTTATACGTATTCTACATCACTATACTGTAGTATACATGTATGTACTGGCGATGACCTTGATGGATTTTGAGGTCGACCGTCAAGTTTGAAGGCTTGGATAATATTCGAGTAAGTTATCTGAGATCAACATCAATTGGGGGATCTTCGAAAGGTCTCTCTGGAACAAATATATCAATTATTGGGTACTGCAAAAATTATCGAAACGTTACCGGACGTAAATGATGAACAATCTTCCTGCATTGCATACTCAAACGCTGCCGTCTGTCCGCTCTTCCGAATCAATAAACGAACGTGCCCAATGAAACGATCCGGGGCACGCAGATCATCCTGCGCCCTCTCGAGCATCATCCGGTTGTACTGCAGGACCAACGTGTTGCGATGGATGATTTGATGGGCAAGAGTCCTGCGGACGTCAAGGATGCGGCGATCTGCTCGGGCGGCCTCTTGAATAGCAGGTACGCTTCCCTAGAATTTTGCGGGGATGGGACAACGTAGCGTATATCGTTCGATCCCTAAATATGTGTTGGAGACCAGGGGAGCTAGATCAACTATGATAAACGAGCGGACTGGCGTAGCAACTCACGTTGTGTTGCGGTGAGTTCTCGCTCCACTTTTCCCCATCGCCTCCGTCATCGAGGACCTGAGAGATTAGATCATCTTCCGGATCTTCCGGATTGAACGAGGAGTCTGGCGGTACGTCGACACCGAGGCCACTCTCAATGGTACGCGGTATTTGTTGCCGACGGCCGGGGAGGTCTTGAGCGGAGTAGTAAACCGGGGAAATCGTATTATGATCAAGGACAAAAAATGGCGATAAGTGAAATTTTTCATCTGGAGGAGGTGGAACTTTCTGCTGACTCGAACGAGGAGAAGGGAGGCTCATTGTGGGTATTAACGCAACGTGTCGTGAATATGTTACATACACCGACTGCCCGAAAAGCTGTGCTTATAATCGCATGTAAATTTACCCGGTAAGCTATAGACTTGGTACTGTAGCAATCGCTTAAGAAGTTTCATGCAAGTCTTCTTATACTAACTCACTCGTTCCGATGCCCAGAGCAAAGACAAATCGAGGGAAGCTAAAAAACGTCAGCTGCCCGCGATGCGGAAAGAAGTTTTCTTCCGAGACTAGCGTCCTTCGACACATGAACCAACCAATGGGACATTGCTACGGTGCTACTTGGCATCAGGACCACTCCAACATTTCTCAAGGTCAGCTTCCATTTATTTCTTCTGCCAGTGGCGATCCATCTCTCGACGGTGACCGTTTTGAGTTCGACTCGGACCCCCAGCTTGAAGGGAATGGCGACTATGGCGCTCCTGCTACACCGTCCGACTTTGACCGTGCTAGCATCAACCGTGATTCAGACCGCAATATGGACCTCGACGACTTGGACTTCCGCACGAAGTTCACGGAAGTTTATCCGGGTTCTAGCAACTCATTTCCTGGTGGTGCCATGTTCATGGATCTTTTCTGGCAAGATGAACACGCAGAGGAACGCCGGGAGAACCTGTATTACCCTTTTGCCTCCGCCGAAGAATGGCAGTTCTCCTCCTGGTGCTTACGGTCGGGCCTGAGTATGGCTGCGATTGACTCTTTGTTGTCTCTTAGCATCGTAAGTTACTAGTCTTTCTATTCTATACCTAGAACTGTAATTAATCAACCAAGATCACTCGCCTTTCGCTTTCATTTCGAAGCGCAAGAGAACTTCGATCTCGAGTAGAGTGTCTTCCATCAGGTCCCGCGTGGTTGTGTAAACGGCTGGAATGTACGGTTCCCACAAAACAGCCCATCCGGCTATTCTACCGGCCACCACTGGAATGTGTGCAATCGCTTCTCAGTCATCCCCTGCTCGCTTCACACATATCCTTTGTGCCACGAAAAGTGTGGACATCCGCTGCTCGTATCTGTCGCATCTATGAAGACTGGCTGAGTGGGCAACGCGCATGGGACATTCAGGTATTTCCATTTTTTTAAGAAGGGTGATACACACGAAAGGTTCATCCAGGATGCGCTTCCGGCTGGCGCAACCGTTTTAGGTGTCGTTCTTTCCTCGGACAAGACCAACATCTCTGTTATGAGTGGGAACCGAATGGCGTATCCCCTACTCATAAGCCTCGCCAATATCGACCCCGCAATTCGCTCCAAGATCTCACTCCACACGTATCTCCTCCTGGCGCTCCTTCCTATTCCGAAGTTCATCCACAAAAACACTCGCGTCCGGGGCCTATTACACGACCGAACCGTCCATCAAGCACTAAACGAGGTTCTCGAACCACTGAAGGTAGCTGCGCGCATCGGTATAATGATGAACGATCCCGCTGGCAATCTACGATATTGCTATACCCCGCTAGCTGCCTACGTCGGGGATACTCCTGAGCTATCGCTCGTGGCGTGCACGAGCCCGAAAGCGTCTCCATTCACTACAGCGACGTCGAAGAGTTTCGGGGACCCAGTTCAACATCCTCCGCGCACTGGCTCTCACACCCTCGTTGCCATCCGCCAAGCTCGCCGGAAGTGTTCTGCTGAAGATTACGAGGCGTTTTTGAAGGTCGCCAAGGCCCTCTCCTTGAACGGTGTCATCGAACCCTTTTGGGAAGACTGGCCGTTATCGTGCCCGTCGCTCTTTTTTCATATAGAAACCTTGCATCACTTCCACCGATTCGCGTGGGATCACGATGTCAAGTGGGCCATCGAAGTCGTAACCCCTGGAGAAATAGACTTTAGGTTCTCCCTTATCCAACCTACAGTCGGATACCGCGGATTCGAGGACGGAATTTCCAGGTTGAAACAGGTCACCGGCCGTGACCACCGCTCTATCCAGCGGTATCTCATAGGGGCCATTGCTGGTGCTACTCCACGCCGATTCCTCATCGCGATCCGTGCTCTGCTTGATTTTCGCTATCTTGCACAGGCATCTGTTTTCTCCGACGAATCGCTTGTAAAGCTGACGGATGCTCTCCAGCTATTCCACGACCACAAGGACGCCATTGTACAGGCCGGTGTCCGTGACGCTTGGGAGATACCAAAGCTCGAACTGCTGCAAAGTGTGGTCTCGAGTATACGACGATCGGGACCTGTAATGCAGTGGTCTGCTGATGCGACGGAACACGCTCACGTTCAAGAAGTTAAAGTACCCGCACGGTTGAGCAATAATCAAAACTATTACGATCAAATCGCTCGCTACTTGGACCGTTCAGAAAAGTGCTTCCGCTTCGACGTCGCCACATATTTCGAAGCACAGCGCAAGGACACAAATCTTTTTGGTGACGATGACATGGATCTCGATCGGGAGGATGATCGGAACGATATCATAGAGCCGGATACTCCGTCCCTCTCTGATCATATGAAGGTGTCTCGAAGCACTATCAACTACTTTACTGTCGCTGAAGCCCTTTCGCGTGGTTGTATTCCTAATGCCCTCAAACCATACCGCACGTTTTCAACCACCACGACTGCGTTCCACATCGCAAACAAGCCATCGCTTCGTATGACCATTGACGAAGCTGCTACCCTTTTTGGGATTTCAGATCTCCGTCCTGCAATCTGGGAGTTTCAGCAACGTGTTCAGAACGGTGCGAATCACGATGTTTCGGGCGCGAGGTCTCAAGTCCTTGATTGTCCACTACCGTTTGACTGTATTCAGGTATGGTATAAACTGCGTGTCCAGCAATTTCTCTATCACGAGCCCGGAAGAGTAGATGCTCCACAAACCTTGCGAGCATTCCCCCCCTCTCCCGATCGGCCCAACGGAATGTACAATACTGTCGTCCTCAGTCCTGGTCTCGATAGCAATTGGCCGCGGCAAGGTATTGAAGGTGAGTCGGATTCAAGTTGCACTATCCTCCTGTATGTGTGTATTTACACATCAACGATAGGCCACGTCGTCGCCCAGCTCAGGCTTGTCTTCTGTCCAATCAATGCCAACTATCTGGCTGCTTATGTTCAGCGTTTCAGCATTGTTTCTCAACAGGGAGATCCGAGCGGTGTGCATCCAGGGACAGGGATGCATTTACTGAGGCGAGCAATGAATTCACACGGGAGACGCGTTGGGGATGTAGTGCCCGTATCAAACATTCGATCTCCCGCGCATTTGGTCCCAAACTTCGGTAAGGAGGCACACCCCCGCTTGACTAGACAAAATAGCTGTGAAGTATCGAATGAATTTTGGTTAAACAAGTACTGGTCGAAGGAATTCTACCATGCACTATCTCCTTCGTAATCATGTACTACTACTACCAGAAGAATTCCAGCTATGTAGTAAGCGATTCTCCAAGCGATCCTCGTTCTGATCTTGGTAAGCATCAAATCGATAACAAATTCACACCGCAACTATTCCTCACGCGGCCTCACCGCACATCGTGTCAGCTTTCTTTCGTTCAACTTCGAAATACTTCGGTATCGTGAGGATGCAAACAACGTTGCGAAGGGTCAGTCTCAATTATACCTGATATAGTACAGTCAATTTTCCGCTGACAGCTTAGTAAGCACGATACACCAATCTCGCTATGTGCGGTACGTTCAACGACGTCCTCGACATTCGATATTCAGTGCTCAGTGACAAATTCGGTGCTAACTGGTTTCATCGATAGTTGTCCATACCACCCCAGTTTCGCCGTAGGGCGGATCTATATCGAGAGTCGATGGACCCAAAAATCGCAGAAGACACAGCCCCCGTGCATTGTGCACTCGACTTGGAGCAAACGAAAACCTTCCTGGCCAAGCTCTTCCCCGATGACAAGTTATTCCCCTCCTCCAATACCAATTCTAGGGGCATTGACTCCATCATCACTCACATGAACAACTCATGGCAGCGCGTAGACGGCCGTTGGGAGAATTTCCCCGACATGTCCGATCCAGAAGACTTGCCGGTGGAAGAGAGAGTAGCGCAATTTTTCAACCGTATAATTCACCACGTTCCAGATTCTCATTTGTGCACGAGGTGAGTACTCTACTCGACTATGCTACGTTTCTATTTACGACTAAATCTCCACCGTGACCAGAGGATGGACTGGGAAAGCCGCGAACAATCCCGTGGGTGGGCTGAGCGGCGCTATTAGAAAACCCGACCTCCTACTCTGTGAGGAGAGGGTAATCACGAAACGCGAGGCACAACGCGAGAAGTTCGATATGCAAACCGACGTGTACGCTATGGGAGAAGTGAAAAAGAAGTACAGTGACGACCTTAAGAAGGAGTCGTACATTGAACTCGCTGGAAAAGTGGCACTACTTCTCGAGGCCCAGGATGGGCGGTGTGGTACACTTGGTATCCGACTCCTAGGCACCAACGTTATTCTTACGATATTCGACCGTGGGGGTTCCATCTCCACCCACCCCCTCGACATTCATGATTTCCCTGGGGAATTCCTCAGAATTCTCCTCGGAGTCACGTTCGCTGATGCGATCACCCTTGGTTTTGATTTCACTGTAACCCCCACCCAGAATGCCGAAAAGGAAATCCGAATACGCATGCGAGGAGTGGAATATAGCGTCTTTGTCGATGCTCTTCTGTTTATCTCTGGATCGTTGCACAACCGGGGCACGACCGTGTGGAAAGGAATCATCAGTATTGACCAAAAGAACGAAGTTGTTGTCGTTAAGGATTGCTGGGTGGATCCGTTGCGAAGGTACACCGAAGGAAGGATTTTAAAGATGCTGGAGAGGGCGAACGTGAAACGCGTACCGAGGTTGGTCCACGAGCAACAGGTCAAGACCCGTCACCCCGTCACCCAGGATTTCCTCAACTATTCGACGCATATCCTCCGTTCACTCGTTGACAGTCACTCTCTGTCCTTTAACCTGCGTGTCTTGACTCGTCTGGTTTCTCAGCCAAGGGGATATCCGATCTTCGAATTCTCGTCACTCCCCGAGCTGCTTGTTGGACTGATCGATTGTTTATGTGGTACGTACGAGTTGCTTCCATGCACCAGGTGGGTCACTTATGAGTAATAGCCCATCGTGATGCTCTTAAGGATGCAGGTATATTGCATCGCGACATCAGCCTTTTCAACTTGTTGCTGGTTCTGATCGATGATGACATCGATACCGACTTTATAGACCGAGTACTCGAGGAGCCTGCGAGAACGATGATCCGCGCAAGAATCCAGAGTCTTCCCCACCGTGGACTTCTTTGCGATTGGGGGTATGCTGTCCCATTCAATCTCCCCTCCTCCACTTCCCCATCCGAGCAACCCGCTTCGACCCCGCGTGCCGTTCCTGCAGTTCGCGTTGAGTGCAAACAGGAACCAGAACAGGAACAGCTATCCATTTCAGAGTCGGAGGATGCGCGTACCATCCTTGTTCCTGTGACAGAGTTGAAGGACACTCACAACATCGTCATCCCTGTGGCCGACATGCCCCTTCCAGATTCCGATTCGTCAATCGATGCGAGCCTGCTTCAGCGTACGGTACGTTTTCAACTTTATACTGTAATCAATGTTTCTGAAATATTCTACCAGGGAACGTGGGCGTGGATGGCCGCCGAGCTTAGCCACGTTGGACCCGGAATCCCAGTGGTGCATCAGCCCATCCACGACTTAGAGTCTTTCTTCTACGTCCTACTCGCAATCTGTCTCCTCTACGACGAACCCGGCAAACTCAAGCCGTCAAAAATACTTGCACAGTCTTTCGACCCATTTTTTGCCATTACGCACCCCAGTGACTTCAAGCTCGTCACAATTCAATCCAGGTTTGGCTGGACCGGGAACATGCTTCGATACGTTTCCAAGTATTTCCGACCTATTATTCCGTTGCTTCAAGACATTCGGAATAAACTTCTCTCGTCCCTAGAGTTTTCAGGAGAAAATTTCGATCAACTTCAAACGAATCACCAATTCACTCATGACGACTTCATCGATTCCATCGTCGTGGCGCTCTCTAAACTCCCGAATCACTGCTGGGTGGCGAAGGAGACGAAACCAAGGGCCAACGTCGTGTCGAAGCGTAACGCCGCCGCCGCTACTACCCCGATGATATCCGTCACCCCTGCCCCCGTGGTCTTACCAAACCTTGGTCTGGCGCGTGAACCATTGATGCGTATGCCAAACACATCCTCTACCGGTAGCTCCAAACGTCGTCATGAGCAAGGAGATGAGAAAGACTCTCGAACGGCAAAGCGACATGCACCCATTATTGACGCGGGTGCTGGGATTGGTGATCAACCATTGGTGGGTACGTCGAGTTGGGATGCCAGTGGTCCCAATACCGATACAAGCTGGGTCGACGTTGACACTCCCTCAAGTACATCAAATACGTTTTCTACCACGTAGTTGATTGGACATGTAGTTCTGTGCTAACTAGTTCTACTTTATCTACAAAACGTATACATATGGATTGTTGTATTCTCTGTTCTCGCATGAAACCAGCGATGTCGTTATTACATAATGCAAAGATCTTGACGTACACTGACATGCGCCGTCGCTTGCGCGGAAGAAAAAGGAGAAAAATTGCCGTCCATCCTCTTGTCCTCCCCTCTTTTGAACGATGACCAAGCGCAGGATCATATACGAAAGTGAGGACGACGACACTGAAGAAACGACAAAGAGGACTCGGACGGCTTTGGGCGAAGCAGGTGAGTACCACTGAGTCACTCGTGCGTGTTCTATCCAGCTCATAGTGCTGGCGCCGGAACTATAGCAGTCCCCAATGGAAATGGCGCACGGCGTTCTGATCGTGTTGGGAAAGGAAACGGCGGTAGATTGGCCCAGATGAAAGAATTCGAGCGAGTACAGACGGAACATTCAAAACGGCGGTCGAGGATCGATATCGCTACCGAAGGAGAAGATATTAATCCAATGGCTCCGTCCTCTCAGGACAACGGTAAACGCAGTTCTCGATCAGGGCGAGCAGGTTCTGGTGAGCTCGTGTCTCAGACCCAGCCAGCTCCTCTGCGACCCGAATTCCAGTTGGCGGGTCCCGGCCAACAATTCGGCTTCAGAGTACCGGATGCTATGTCCCAACCAACCAACGACACACGGGCTCTCACTCGTAATCACCTCCCCACAGCGTATTCGCAGGTCTCATCTGTGCCGCCCTCGTCCCGAGATGCTTCACTGTTCTCCAACAGCGGAAGAAACTCAACCGTGGCGACTTCTCATCCCCCCTCTGTTTGTTCTTTCTCGGGGGACCGACGCCATTCCAGGCAGCACGAGGCTTCTCATGCGACATCCTTTCGGTTCGACGCAGCTGATGAAACGGCTTCCCAGCGTGAGTAAACGTTCTCTTCTCTACTTCACTGATTCTTCTAACCATTCCCAAATTGAAGGTTTTGAGCCAAGACAAAGTCCCACTGCTTCGTTGTCCGATGGACCCCGCTTCGCGAATCGATCTACCACTTCTCCTGACCACGACGACCAAGGAGGTGAACAGACGGCCCAGGTGAGACTTACGTTCAGTGAAAACTTGTTGATTTTAAATAACCTGTCCCCGAGATCGATGAGGCCTCTCCTAGTGAGGACGAAAGAATTGCAGAGGCAAACCTTCGTCAAACGCAACGTATGTCCCAAATGTGTATGTCCTTATCTTTGAGCTCTGATTTCTTGCGTCAGATTCGAGAGGATCACCCCCAGTTGGTACGTTGCACTGGGATTTGAGTTCTTTCCTTAACTAATCGACTTGCTCCCAGACGACGACGACTCGGACTTGCCGCGACCGTTCTCATCCTTGGGTATGTTGTATTGTTTGAATTTGATATTTACTTACGTAGATTTAGATCCCTTTCAAAGAGAATCGGTCTTACATGGTACGTTGTATTACACTCGGTGAACTATACTAATTTCCCTTGGTGCAGACAATGACGACACGCCGAATGGTGTGATCGCGCGCAATCAATGGAGCCAAGACTCTGTTCGTCGTCCCAATGGCCAAGCCCTTGCCCAGGCGCACTCTCACTCTCAATCTCGCGACGGCATCGTACATACCCACCATCAACGTAGCCATGGCCTAGGTATGCGCCGTATCGTATTTGCAGTAGCACCCTATCACTTTCACTATAGACAACGATGATGCGGCCAGTCTCAACATTGCAACCCGGAGTCCTGATCAACTCGGTCGACGTGCATCCCCTTCGCGCCATGGTGCAGATACCGAGCCACAACCCCCTCAGCGTAGCTCTCAGGCGCCAGCCTCCACTCAGTCGTCCGAGAGTATCGTAAATATACACCGCCGACGTAACCGAGCCCCTCGGTTGCCCAGCAATTCGCGGCTGCTTGTGGCTAGGCAACGACAGCAACTGCCGCCCACTACAGGGGAGACTTCGAATAACGATCACCTTCAAACTCACCCCTCTGTAGATCTTCCAGCTGGTCCCGCAGAGCGCGCGGAGCCATGGCAAATGCAGTATTACGAGCCGCCGACCCGTGATGTAATTGAACGTGCGAAGCAATTTTCGCATTGCGACGCCGCATCCATCGATCCGTTCCCTCTCCGTGCCTCGTTCAACTCCAAAGCCATCGAGTACGTTGATGAAGCCATTGCTGAGCGTCGGTCCCGTGGCCTAGTCGTTTTAGAAGGTAAGTCGGTGTGCCTTTGACCATTTCGTCTATTCAATTTGATTGAATTCGTCAGGCTGGTGGCCGCAGAATGCGTCAAGTATTTCTCGACTCGTATGTACCTTTCATTCTCTTTGTTCTTATCTGTCTCTACATTCACCTTTCCGTATAGCTATGGGAGGATCTTGGTAACTGGCGATCAGCCTTGCGGAAAAAGGCTCGCACCTTCGTCACCCAACGGTACCAATGGGATTCCGAGAATCGCCGCGACCGCAACGTCGAGATCGCAAAGAACCTTCTTGGGAATGGAGGTCTGTTTCTGAGGGACGGGGTTGATGATGAGGTAAGGTACTTTGTTTGAGTACACGCCAGCTGACACCGTTATCAGGGACATGTCAATAACCTTGCACATCCCGCCCTCTCTGGATTAATCATCGACTTCTTTTATACAGGACCTACTTCGATTGGCAGGCTATTCTTTGAGGTTTTCGCTGCAGAGGTTCCCAGAGTCACGGTTGCTCTTGCGGCGACAGCTGTTTGTCTTTGCTTTTACTGAAAGACTGTTGGTACTAATTGATTTGCAGCTCAAGGTTGTGCTCGATGAAGTCGCGTCGGGCCAAGGAGAAGTAAATTTCAGAGTCAACACTTATTCACCAGTCTACAGAGAAATTCTTGGATTGATGAACAAGTGTGATACCAGCGTTGTTCACTGTGCGAAGACAAGTGCCCTGCGAAAACGATGGGCACAACTTGGGAGGTGAGATCGGACAATGCTGTTGTGTGCTGTTTCTGACGGTGTGATTATCAGTAATGGTATGGCTGATCAGGAACTGGTAGCTGGTGGTTGTGGCTTTGATGTTGATCTCGACTAGTTTGTAGAATTGTGCTTACTTTTCTGATGTGGTGCAATGTGTTCAATGCTATATTGGCTCTATGTCTGATTACTCTACTCTTATTGGTAGCAGTAGCAACTTTTGGGTTGGATCATTGTTTATATCTAGTATTGCCTAGTCTAGTCTAGTGTGTCCAGTGCTGTCCAGAATGTGACACAGGAACTAGTTTGCTAGCATGTCACTCTGTTTGTCACTGTGTCCTGACTAGTCTAGTCTAGAGAAGGTCTAGGACAAACTAAAGGGCTATGTCTAGATCTAGACAATTGGGAACATAACTAGAGACATCTGTGTCATCTAACAGACTGGCTACTGCTGTCCAGTAGCATCTAGGAAGAGGTCAGTTTGCTGATGTAAACACAAGGAAAGCTGAAAAAAACCAATCCGACGAACGAACCGAGTGACATCAATAGCAGTCAGCATGTATAGTGTTCCGCCGACGACAGTCGCTCATCGACCCCCGTTGTTGAGATGAAACAACTCTGATGTGGTCGTTGGACCATTCTCAGGGTACCATGACCATTTGAGAAGATTTGGTTCGTGTCCATTCGCACCAGCGAGCGACGACCAGTCGGCGCACAATGGATCCCGTTCGTGAAGAGTGTAGGGGAGTCGCAACGAGGATGCAGAATAAAAGAGCAGACAGTATCAACAATGTGTAGTGGAGCAGGATTGAGATTGTGGGGGCAGACGAGGAAGATGAGTGAGTTGAGAGAACAGCACGCACAGTGTGTCCCACACCAATTGTGCTAGAAGGTGATCCTGACAAGAGCTCCTTGCACACGCACTCCCCAGTACCCGTAGCCCCTCTGCAACCGCTAGTTTGTGAATTTGAGTCACTGAAGTTCGTAGTGCTAGCTTCAAGTTGATCCTCTCCCACCTTCCAGTTCCTCGAACAACGATTTATGAGTAGGATGAACCAAGGGTCTGGATTCGTCTATATACAATGCCGATTTGATTGCGAGACTGACATTCGGTGCTTGAAAGTACCA
>JBBPMZ010000393.1:0-14647 GCA_038090575.1 Tylopilus cf. pernanus | reverse complement strand
TTCCTCTAATTGCTTCCATACTGAGAGCTGCTCATTTTTGACAGAGTGAGGCCGAAGAGGAATCAGACACCGAATCCGAGTTCGAGGCAGACGCAGAGGACTTCGTCTCGGAAGAGAGCAGTGGGGAGCAGAGCAACTATGATGGTTCAGATGCGAGTGAGGATTCTGGGAGTGCGTCGTTTGATGAAGAGAGTGACGACGGAGATGATTGGGACGAACTCGAGCGAAAGGCGGCCAAATGTATGTTGCACTGTGTTTCGAAGGTCGTTGTTAACGAGCGTGTTTCATTGCAGCGGACTCGAAGCGGGCAGAGGCTGCCAAGGCCCGTGGGGAGTCGGACGACTCGGATGACGGGCGACCAAAGAAGAAAAAGGGTGCTGCACCTGCGAAGAATGCGAAAGGCAAGGCGAATGGCAAGCGGTGAGATGCATCATGGATTAGGTGCATATTGTTCTTTGTTACCACGTGTAATACTACCTCAGACTCGCTCATCGACTCTGGTTAATCATGTTCAATATAACTGTCGTTTGATTTTGCACTAACGATAATCCAAGTCCAACAGTCAGTCAGCCCGAACGACGACACGTTTCCGCAAGTGGGGTACAAACTGACTGGGCATTTCGATCCTAAATCCCCTAGCCCACCAATGTTACAAAGTTACAGATCTAGATTATACATTGGTATGTTTCCGTCAGCGGCCCGCGCAACGGACAATGCTGTAAGTATGAAACATCTAAATCCAAGACGATCCCGCTCTACGATGCCGAAGTGGTGAGCCGGAGGGAAACTCGAGCGAACGACGAGAAGCCGAAGGTCCAACGTGCACGTGCACGAAGTGCAGCTGTGCGTCGCTCTGATCGCATGCACCCCGCTGATCCGAACGCCGATCGCCCCAAAGCGTCTCCACGCTCGCGCGAAAGCGGCCAAACACAGTGGTGCACGTTCCCAGATCAGCCTCGGTAGTCGCGGGGACAGGCGTGAGGGCGGCCACCGCGTTTCGGAGGTGGACGATCTTGGCCGCGATGCGACTCCCGACGCCATCACGTCGACGTTGTTCTGGTGTGACGTGTTCTGAGAGACGCGGGTTCGGTGGGGAGAGACATTGTCGGGCCATGTCGAGATGACGGTCGATGGCTGCTTGTCGTGCGACGAGTTCGAGCGTGAGCGTCTGCATGGCGGTCGCGTGGATCTGTAGGCGTTGTTGAGAATGGATTTGGGACTCGCAAATCGAATGGCGCGAGAACGAATAGGGTGGTAGTCGTGATCCAAGAACTGTCGCTGCAAGTTTGGCATACTGTTCGACCTTGAATATATATATATGAAGGACCTGGCCGTCCAAGCCATCGGGAATCGTCACATTCCTTTTTCGCACTTCATATGCACCACACAAGAGACGAGGATCCATCAATCCCTTTGCCTACACTCTTGACACCAAAGTCGGATTAGACAGTGATTCATTCGCCAGGTGAAGTTAGGCTCGGATGTGTTGCTACAAGAGGTGTGTGGCATCAGAGCAAGAAACTCATGCTGATAGGTACATCAACGTGAATTCATCGCCTGGGTAACCCTCCAGCTAGCATATCCGTATTCGAGCGAGTGAGCGAACGACAATCTGCAACAAAGATTTGACACTCTGTCGGGACCCTCAACAGCCAGAGCACAGTTGATAGTACGTGAAAACGGACAGCTTACTTGCTTCACGTCCTCCATACATCTCACTAGATCCTCGTCTATCCGCTTGTTTCTGGTCCACGAGTAAATGATTGGATACAGGTGCAATGCAGGGTGTGCCCTAAACGCGATTGAGATACAAGGACAAGTTGTGGTATGAGACAACCCCTGGAGTTAAGCTACCAACCATTGACTCGGAGAGGCATAGATATCAGTATTGAAACGGTAGATGATCGTCCCTGCACCAATAAACTTTACTTAATAGACGAGACACACGGATACGGCCTCGAGGTTCGGTGAATATTAGATTCAGACGAGGACGAGGGTAAAACTAGGCAGCAAGCAGTTACGGTATGTAATTACATAATATTATCGCATGACTTGGCTACTCCAAGAACGATGTGAACATGATCGAGGTGCTTCCAACCAGCCAAGTCTGCGTCCTGAGGACGTCTTTTTTTTTTGTTTCCTTCTTCGAACTTACACCACAGCAGATCACTTGGCTATGAACGACTTGGGAATCAAGTGCGCCACCGGGATCGTGAACCTTGTGGGAGCACGCGGGTATGTCTTCAAGTTCCTCGAATCATTTATAGTACAACTAATCGCAACGACGGCCTAGAATTATGCTACTAGTCGTTGAACTTCGTATCCGTACGCAACACCATAAATCGAATAAATTAACTTGCATGATAGAACTGTGATAGACGACTTCATTCGCCACCAACCTCGATAGTGAGTGCCTGATTCACGGGAAACTAACTATTCATCCTGTGCACTCGACCTCTGTTGCTCCGCCTCTTCCCGTGCCTTCCTTTCCCGGAGCTCTGCCTCCCAAGCTGCATTCAGCTCTGCAATATCCCGTTCGTTCGCTTCTAGAATCCTCCTCTTCTCATCCATTTGCGCCGGTGTTAACAGTGGCCGATGCGGGCGATGGGCGATTATCTTCTCTGGCCCTCGTGTATTATCTTCCTTCCCACTCCTGCCACTGGCCAGCCTGAATTGTATGCGGTCATTGTTTCGTTCAACGTGCTCAACCTCAAGTGACTTACCCTAGTTGTAATAGCTCCCGGATAATAGTTTCTGACTTCATATTCGCTTTTATTCTGTGAGCCTATACAGTGTTAATCTCGTCTCATGGATGATTGCTACCACATACCTTAGCAACTTGCTGGAGCCTTCTTCTTTTCATCCCACGAAGGGTTTGTGCATCTAGTTTGTTGCTGATGGTTTTGGATTTCTTCACTTTAGATTGATACGTCATTTTGGATGATATAATGGAAACAAGGGGATAGGTGCGGGAAATAGGAAGTGCTAAGCTGCTATAAAAACAGTGGGGGTATGTGGTGTGAGTTTGACTTTTCGTGAAGAAATGTCTGCCTCAGACCACGCAGACCCCGACCGCGTTTTATAGTATGTTTTGGTCCTCAAAGTGCAACCTGCGTACGTTCCACATCTTATTGTTCATCTTTACACCGCAGTCCATTCAACTTAGATCCATTATTTTGAACATTCAGCCACTGAGCACGTTTCTATGTCCACTTGATTGTGCACCAACTACGGACTGTCGTACCACGAATCTGTAGGCCCACACATCTATCCTCGCTTTGGCATGCATTCACACGCAATGCAACTCGTGTATGGGTACAAACCAACGGTAATCTTTTGAACAATAGTCCACACAATCGTACGAGCATTGCAACGTATCCCCATCCTCAAAAGGGTCTCTGGCACTCAATCGTGCTCTGGTGAGTTGGTTGTGACGGTGTGATCATCCACTGAGCGCATTTCCGCACAGGCTTTACGAGACCAATTCTGAGACACTTGTAGGTACGTTGTCGGAGTCAACTGCTCACACATCGACAGACACTTTTCATCGCATGTAGTGATGCCACTCGCTGGAAATGGGCTCCGGATGACCATGGCTTGTACCTCACCGACAACAACGCACAGATTGTCGCGCCGCGGAGGAAGTGCTACAGACAATGGCCAAAAAAACCAAGGAGCATCAAGCAGGTTTGCACGGAAATTCTTGCAATCCACTGATCTTGCCAAGTATTTGGAGGAAGAAGGGTGGCCCCGGTGAGAAGGTAAAAGGTGGAAGCGGTTCCAGAGCTACAAGGGCTAAACCACGTTAGCGAAGTAAGCCGAGACCCTCCGAGTGAGTGATTAAATGTGGTCTCGATGCAAGGCTCTGCCAAACTGTTCTCTTGAAAACACGATCCCTTCGACCAGCAAGAGACAGCCCGTATACAGACTGCGTCGGAGAGGTGGGTCTCGCCCAAGGGTCTTATTCACAAAGAAATCGACACCTCACATTCTTTTGACTGATTTTCCCATTTCGCTGCTCTGAGTGCGTGGCCATACATGGAAAATGATAGTCGACGGAGCAAGACGAGTTTGTCATTGTGAGGAACCAGGGCTTATGAGATCACATCTCTTATCAGATAGCGGTGATGGCAAGTACGGCCCAGTGTGATTTCTGACCCGATGGTTGCAGCACTAATTAGTTACGCGATGTTGCTATCAGCTGTGAGTCAGATGAGAGCACGATGATTATGGTGACCTGTTATTTTTGCCGGAGGCTTAGCCAATTCAAGTTGTCAGGGTCTTATACAAGTTTGTAGTCCGGACTCCAAATATAGTGCTATCAAGTTGTGAGGTGTACAACCGTACTAGTACTAGTGTTAGAAACTAAGCGTCAGCTATCGCAAGCTCGCGGATGTCCTTAATTGGCAACCGTGGTTTAATAGAACACGGGAATGGGTGAGGAGCACTATCAGGTATCGGAAATCAGAAGGTACCGACCAAGGACTCTTGCAGACAAACTTACGCAGTTAACCCATAGGTAAACGTCGGTTCAAAATCAATCTCTTCACCCTTTTCGTTTCTGAGTTTTTCTATCTTGAATGCACATAAGATCGACACCACTGCGGCCCAGACTGAACCGTCTGCAGTGTGACGGCCAGGACACATGCGCCTGAGAGATTTTTTTTGTGGCAGAATTCCACAGAAGAGGAAAACGCGCACCTTCCGAAGCCAAAAGATAGGCTGTCGACAAACTGGAACTCTTCTTTCAGAGTACCATCTATAAGAAACCTTTCAGGCCTGAAGACGTTAGGCTCCGGGTAGACATCCTCGTTGTGGTGCATGCCCCTGCAGAGTCAAGCTTCAACAACAACCTCAGTGATCGAAGGCTAATTCTGCACCAACCAGATATTTGCCACGACTGTGGATCCTGATTGAACACGCGTGAGCGATCATAAGATGCTGATACTATGTGGGTGATCACCTTTTGGGATATAAAAGTCCTCGTATGTGTCATCAGCTGTCACGGCATGGGCAACCCCTGGGAGAAATGTGAGACAGGCACCAGCGTTGTGGTTGAAATGCACGCTTACCGAGAGGTACGACGGAATAAAATCTGAGTGTCTCCATCAAAATGGCCTCGACGTATGGAAGGTTCGGTCTGTCGTCGAAGTTGGGGAGCCGATTTGTGCCAACAACCATATCGATCTCCGCCTTGGCCCTGTCTTGCACCTCTGGGTGCTGTACCATTGCAAGCATGAAGCATTGCAACGTCGATGTCGTCTACAAGAAGGTGAGCAGTTTATTACATCCGCGCGCATACACTGGCATACAGACAGTTTCTGCACCAGCTATTGGATCCAAGTCGGTCGTTTTGCACCCCAATTTATCGTCAATTGGATGACCTACCTACAAAGGCCGTGGCACATGTCTCTTTGAGTAATTGGAGTTGCCCTGGATCATTGATATTTTCTGTGCGCTTCAAGAACTCAAGTGCTACTGCCGATGCACTACTACCCATGGCCTATGCCCTGGATGAGATTCAACTCTGAATAAGGACACTTGTAAACCAACCTCGCGTTGTTTGGCGTGTTTGAAAGGTTCCTCTATCATCTCGATGGCACAATAATTCGAAACCGTTGCCTTGTGTCTGTACCCGCCACCTGGAAACCATTCAGGCAAACTGAGGACTAAGATATCAAAGCATCAATGTCTTCAACTCCACGTTACTAGCTCGACGCAAGGTAGACCACTTGCCAAAAGGGAATGCTTCAATGACGGATGCAGCCTCTGGTGTGAGACCTTCCATAGCCAACGTGTTCCCTCGCTCAAATAACTCAACGAGATGATCGTGATCAGGCGCAACTTCGTAGTCATACACGACGGACATGATCACACGGGCGGCAAACCTATGGTTTCCACTGTTACAACCAAACCTGAACGAATAACTGATGCTTACCTTTGAATGTGCACAGAGTAATCTTGGGGAGTATCGAGAACATCGAGGATAAGCTTGCGCGCCATTTTCAGCTGAACGGGATGAAAAGAAAGGGTAGCTTCAGCTCGGAATGCTTGATGGAAAATTCTTCTCTGTGAGCGCCATTGATCGCCATATGGCGTGAAGGCAAAGTTGAACGACCAGCCATAGCTATGGGAGCAGTCTAATTAGATGTGCGTGACAGAATGATATTTAACATACGGAATCCTTGTGGCCAGGTAGGGTCTGTCCGAGTATATACTCGATCTGCGCTCCAGGAGGTCCTTTGCAATTTTTTCCGAGTTGATTACAATTATTTGTTGCTTCAGGACCTGGACCATAAAAACATCACCTGTTTCGACGACTCGGAGGTGAGCATCTGGCTGGTAAGCCAACATGCGGGAATCAGAGCGAACCGTAGCGAGCTTTCCAACGAGTGTAGGTTACCCAGGGCTTCTTTGGATCGATACTGAGAAGATTCCCAACAATGGGGAGAGGAATGGGACCCGGAGGGAGGCGAAAGCCACGAACCCTTCGCCTCCGCCCCTTGAAGAGGGTCAAAGCGGAAACCAGAACGGTTCCTACCGCCACCAGGGTTATTATCGGATTCGAAGACACGAAGCGAAGCATGAGGGTGAACAACGACCAGGACGGCAGGCATATGGTAGCTTATATACGCCCGTGCACCAAGTTCGACTTCTGGTGATAGATGAAGTAATATCGGAAACAGTTGGATCCAATTCAGGAACCCGATCACCGCTGACAACGAATAGAAGGGCTCTGAGTCAGAAGACTTCGATGCGCCAACGCCAATGGCCAACGTATCGCCGTTCGTGAGATCAACTGTGACATATGACCGGTCTGACCACGGGACAGTGAGAGTTGGTACAATATTCAAGTTCACTTCTGTAAGCGTAACGAATCAGATGAATGAGGTTACACAAATATCAGGGCCGCACTTGGCAGTACAGAAGCTAGTTGCAATGGCGAGCAGAGCATGTATAGCAATTTGAATCCAAGTCTATTCAACCGAGTTAGTCTTACCCACGGAACTATCAACGAACAACCATCGCTGGTATGATGGGGCAAGATATCCCAGCTGCAGGCACCAGGTTGGATGTGTCAATACCAGACCGGATATTGTGATGTCTGGGATCGAGAATGTGTAGAATTTGTAACATTAGGCATCATGGTAACGAACCTTCTTGAATCGCATTGGCAGGTGATGGCCATAGATAAGTGGATGGGAATAGAAGGTTCCCGGGTGTGAGTGGGTAGGAAAGTTTGCTAGAAAGGCCGATCAACTCAAACTATGATCCATTGTCACGATTGCCGTGCCCGTTCCCTTGAACGAGTTTCCCCTCCCCCCTGCTCTGCTTGGGCGCTGGTTCGACTGCGAGCCGAAGCCCGTGCGTGTCCGAGTCAACCTGATGTCTCGCTGGTCTTGTACGACCAAAGTGAAACCACTAGTGAGCTCCAATGAGGTAGCGTATCCGCACAAATTGAGCACAGATACCTTCTTGAGGACACATATCGATATTTCGTCTTCTGTTGGCCCTTCAAATGAAGCGCAGCTCCAAAGCCTGGATCTGTTTCATTCATAATGATCTTCGAAGAGTTAAGATCTCATGCAGTCATAAATATCTGCGGACGCAACGAAGTCGGTTCTTAGAATAGAGCTGCACTCGCGTACTCGGGCCGGAAGGGAACTGCACATTAGCCAGACGCCGAGGTTGGTTGAAAATGAAGCTCTATCGCGACGATGCGGAGTTTCAAAAGTGACTATCCGATATCTGTCAAATAATGTCCCTTTCAATTAGGAATCGGTCGTGTTAATCACCGCCTGTCATGTCCCGACCCCCTTCATTCCCGCCATCCGTACAAATGTCAGGAATAGTTTTTGTATAATGTCCCACCGGCTGCCAGTTACGCTCATTTTCCGTTCACTCCAGACCAGTCATCAGTGTCTGTAGACTCAGAGGTTTCTTGCTTTACCCGTTCTCATAATGTGCTGACCCTGGTAGGCGCGACGTCGTACTGCGGCTCCGCTCGAACCTTACTCATCGAAGCCACTGTCGATATAAGCTTGGTCAGAATGTCACTCGTCATTTTTCCAACCAACTCGACATGCTACACTTCGTGCGTTTGAATTCCATGTTGACCTTGGTGGCAGTTGGCGCTGTGGTGGTCTCCGCTCTCAGTCTACTCGGAAGGCAGCGAAGATCATCCCGCGGTCTTCGTCTTCCTCCGGGGCCTATTCCTCTTCCTGTCCTAGGAAATTTGCTCAGTATCGATCCGAAGAAACCCTGGATAACCTACACTAGTTGGAAAGCTCTTTATGGTTGGTTTCTATTCTTATCGACTGTTGCGATGCTACCAGTAGAGCCTCACTTTGTGGTGCTTCTGGCAGGTGATATCTTCATGATACGTGTGTTGAAGCAAAATATAGTTGTAATCAATTCGGAGAAAATTGCCAAGGACCTCCTTGAACGCCGATCTCGCGTTTACTCGGATAGACCCTACATTGCTACACGAGTTCCGTGCGTCGTTATCTTTTGAAACCAATATCCTTGACTCGAGTTCTGTCAGCTATGGCTGGTCTTTTAATTTTGGCTTTACTCCTTATGGTGATCGGTGGCGTTCACAGCGGAGACTTTTCCATCAGGGGTTTAGAGCAGAGGCGACCCTTGCCTTTCATCCAGTCCAGCTTAGAAAAGCTCGTCAATTAGTCTTGGATATTGCTAGTACACCTCATGATTACTACATGCACATCCGAAGGTGAGCATCGCTTGCTTGGCGAGTAATTGCTCCAACGTTGAAGGTACATATAGGTTTTCTGCAGCTGCGATCATGGCAATTGTGTACGACTACGATGTCGCTCCGCACCATGATCGTCTCGTCGAGCTTTTCGAGCGAGCGATCACCCTAGCCGTAGAGGGCTTGACGCCTGAAACTGCATCCGTCGTCGAGGCGTTCCCTTTTGGTGAATGAATCCTGGTCACAATAGCATAAAATACTGAAGAAAATATCAGTTCTCAGTTTACCAGAATGGTTCCCAGGTGGTGTATTCAAGCGCAACGCGGCAATCGCTACTTATTGTGCCACGGAGATGATAGAGGAGCCCTTCGAACACGCTCGGAAGCGCGAGGTAAATACCTTACTGATTCACATCTACACTCGGTATTCACCGGGCCAGATCATGGGAAGTAGTGCACTGGCCGTGGCATTGGATCTGCTGAAGCGTGTCAAAGGCATCGATGATCCGTTGCAGCTTCAATTACTCAAGGACACGTGTGCCACAGCCTTTACAGGTAAGCTATGCGATAAAATAAAGTGGAGGATGTTCGCTAATCGATTACAATTGGATAGCTGGTGCGGAAACGGTGCGTCTGCATATGTACGTACAGGTGTAATCAATAACTCAGTCCTTTTTGTAGACTGCAGCAACATTGCAATGTTTTATGCTTACCATGGTACAGCAGCCGGAGGTTCAGAAACGGGCCCAGGCAGAGATCGACGCAGTTGTTGGTACAAACCGGCTTCCGAACTTCGATGACCGACCAAATTTACCATTCGTCGAGGCCGTTTTTATGGAGATATTGAGAATGTATACCGTTGCGCCGCTTGGCAAGCATATCCATCATGATCCTCAAACAATTCTTACCACCCCTCAGGAATTCCCCATGCGACTACGGCAGACGACACGTATGAGGATTTTTATATCCCGAAAGGTGAGCCATATAATCAACTTCAAATATCTGCCGACTTCCATTCATCTGTCTGGGTCAGGAACCACGGTCGTAGCGAATGTATGGTCGGTACAGGATTAATGTTTCTGAAATAACACCTGAAGCAATGTTTCTGTGAAGGGCCATGTACCATGATGAAGACCTTTACCCAGAGCCCGATGCGTTCAAACCCGAAAGGTTCCTTGTGGGAGACAAGCTCAGAGAAGACATCAAGATCGTCAACAGCCTGTCCTTTGGCTTCGGAAGGTATGTATCCTGGTGTTTTGTCTTTGTGCTCAATGAGATCCTGTGACAATCGTACTCCTTAGGCGCGTTTGCCCGGGTCGTTACATGGCTAATGATTCAGTCTGGGCTGCAATGGCATCCATTTTATGTGCATTTGAAATATCAAAGGTGCGAAACGAAAAGGGGGAAGAGATTGATTTCGAACCGGCTTTCAGTTACGGGATAACCACGTGAGTGTATTTTCAACGCGGTAGTGCCCTCTGATCGATATCATTTGGTAGGGCTCCTCTCCAATTCCCGTGTTCTATTACACTGCGAGCACCATATAGAGACATACGCGAGCTCGCAACAGTGGATGCTCGAGTTTGAATTCCGAGTTTCGTTCAAGGGCTCAGCAATGCGTCAAGGTCGTTCACAGTACGGAAATATGACAATATTAATAACATCTTCGAATAAATTGTCAAAGATTTGATTTGCTGCTAATATTTGATTGGTTTTCTACACCTCCGCGCAATTCTAGGCCTCGAATCAGGCTCATTAGTTTTTTATTGACTTTTGAACCAACCGACGGCGATGAAAAAGGCTCAGCGGCCCTGAATCTTTGTGCCTCGGTACGCATAGCGCTTCAGATGTGCTGCTCACTGCCATAGTCTCCTCGGACGACCGCGGAAGCTGCGGAGTTATGCTAGATCGGGAAGACCATATCCGAGTCGGCGTTTACTGGGATGTTATGTTGTCGAGAAAATCAAGGTTAGCGGTCAGCTTGTGATTAACGAGTCCCACACGGTGAGTTCCCAGAGCATACTTGGCAAGATGGCTTCGCACTCCGGTTCGGTTCGCCCAGTTTACTTAACTGCAGTTGGCAAATTCAATGTCACTACATCTCGATTCTCGAGGTGAGTGCTCGCCATAGTTGCAGTCGAGGACCATTTTTCTGAGATAGCATTGTGATTCAAACATAGTCCTACTACGGCCTCCCGTTCTATGTGGCACTTGCGTGAGTATGTTAGGTTTATGAATCACTCCACTTGTGATCTCACGGCCAGTTGTATGATGACTGTTAGCAGTAAGGAGGTTCTCATATTCTAATATCCGCTATCAACGGTGATCGGCTATTGCGCCGATAGTCATTATTCTCGATGTTGGTCTCACGGCCGGTCATACGACTTACCGTCCAGCGCCCAAGGTGGGATTTAAGGTCGATCTAGATTATGTCCTTGATTTCTATCACCTTTATTTCCTCAGTTCGAGATGTCTCGACTTGTGTCTTCAAAAACAATGCTGACGCTGATGGCGGCGGGCACCATCGCGATCACTGTACTCACTTTGCTTAAGGGACGAAGACGGAGCATGCGAGGCTTTCGTCTTCCTCCGGGACCCGCTCCTCTCCCCCTCGTTGGAAATATTCTCAGTATTGACCCCAAAAAACCTTGGATAACATACACTGACTGGAAAGCTCGCTATGGTTTGTTCGGACACCCGTCTCTGTTTTACAACAACCAGGCTCTTATCTCGCCGTATCACAGGCGATATTTTTATGATTCGTGTGCTGAAGCAAGACATCATTGTAATTAACTCGGAGAAAATCGTCAGGGATCTCCTAGAGCGCCGATCCCGTATTTACTCGGACAGGCCCTACCTTGCTACAAGAATTCCGTGCGTTGTCGTTATTGGGATATTGTATTACTAACAGGAGCTGCCCTTATAGATATGGATGGACTTTTAATTTTGGATTTACTCCTTACGGCGACGAGTGGCGCTCCCACCGAAGAGTCTTTCATCAAGCATTCAGAGCTGAAGCAACCGTTGCATTTCAGCCTGTTCAGGTGGACAAGGCTCGACAACTTATTTTGGATCTCCTTAGCACACCTCATGATTTCACTTTACATATCCAAAGGCAAGTACAAAGCACTCAACTCGTAAGTGTTTTAGCAGTCTAAATGCACCCAGGTTTGCCGCGGCCGTGATCATGTCAATTGTGTACAACTATGAAGTTGCGCCTGGCCATGATCCTCTTGTTGAATTATTCGACCGAGGGAACGTGCTAGCTATGGAAGGCCTTACACCTGAAACTTCGTCCATCCTTGAAGCGTTTCCATTTGGCAAGTTGCTAGCCTTGTTATTCTAGTGTCATCCGGTTGACCTCACCTTACTAGTCCTCAGCCTACCAGAGTGGTTTCCAGGTGGTGTCTTCAGACGCAAGGCGACGGTTTCCTATAGGTGTGCAATGGAAATGATAGAGGAGCCCTTCAAACATGCTAGAAAACTTGAAGCAAGTTCACACCTGTTTTTGCCCGCAGCAAAGACTCACCGAACATAGGCCATAGGTAGCGATGGGTCAGCTATACCAGTGGCGCTTGATCTTTTGAAGCGTACCGAAAATATTGATGATCCATCGCAACTTCGGTTGATCAGGAACACATGTGCTACGGCCTTCGTAGGTAAGCGAGGTGACGACGAGTAAACCGTGGGGATTCATTGACCGACTCGTGTCAATAGCTGGTGCAGAAACGGTTGGTCTGCTGCTGCACGAGTATGAATGTGACCACTAACTCAAGTCTTTTTGCAGACTGCATCGACACTGCAATCCTTTATGCTTGCGATGTTGCAATATCCTGAAGTTCAAGAAAAGGCACAGGCAGAGATCGACGCAGTTGTTGGCATAAATCGGCTCCCCAACTTTGGTGATCGACCGAACCTTCCATACGTTGAGGCTATTTTGATGGAGACTATGAGGATGTATGCCGTTATACCCCTTGGTTAGCACGCCCGACAACGATACTCACCGGCTCATACTTAGTCTTTCCTCTCAGGACTTGCCCACGCCGCCACGGCTGATGACATTTACGAGGACTTCTATATCCCGAAAGGTGATATATAACGTCGAAGAATGAATGCCTATTGACCCGCGTGTATCAGGATGCACAGTCGTAGCAAATGTTTGGTTAGTGGCGAGTTCGTTTTTCCGATAAATACTGGCCTGAAACAGCTGTACTACAAAGGGCCATGTATCACAATGAAGAATTGTACCCGGAACCCGACGTCTTCAAACCGGAAAGATTCCTTGTAGATGGTACCCTAAAGGAAGAGCTCAAATTTGTCGATAGCCTGTCCTTTGGCTTCGGAAGGTACGTACTAGTACTTTCCTCTTCCATGGAGTCTTGTCACGGATCATGTTCCTTAGGCGCACTTGTCCGGGCCGTTACACCGCTGATGGTTCTTTTTGGGCTGCGGTTGTATCGATTTTGTGCGCGTTCAAGATAACGAAAGCCCGAAACGAGGCAGGTAAAGAGGTTGATTTTGAGCCGACCTTCAGCTATGGTGTCACTACGTGAGTTTTTTTCCGTGGCGGTACTATGCACGTCCTCTAATTTGGATCATTTCGTAGGGCTCCTTTCCCATTCCCGTGCTCCATCACACCAAGATTGTCGAACCAGGATCTCCACGAGCTTGTGTCTGCCGAGGTTTAAGTCTTAACAGTTGCAAGAAGAGGTCCGAATCGATTGTCCTCATTCAATGCTCTACACGACCAATCTGTCGTCCACGTACAATAGCATGAAATATTTTGAATTGAAATCACAGATATGATGGAACGGTGGCGCCGCCCAGCTACCAGAACCTCACAACTTGGAGCTGTATGAGCTTCGGGTGGGTAAATGCATTCATATTTCATGACGTAAATCAGAATGGATACCTTCTGACCCCGAAGTTTGGGGATAACTGTTTTTGACGGGGAATAAATATTCTTCCGATCTCTCCATCTGTGCTAGCACGGTGGCAAGCACTGGGCGCCCATACACGTAGTCCTCGTCCCTATCATTGACATGCTGTACTCCTTGCAAGACTCAACGCTAGTCCTGCCAGTTGTGGCAGTAGGCGCCGTGGTCATCGTCTATAGTTTGACCTCATTCAAAGGACGAAGGAAGTATTTCGGTGGCTCTCGTCTCCCCCCGGGGCCTCTCCCCCTTCCCCTCGTTGGGAATATTCTCAGCATCGACCCTAAAAAGCCTTGGGTGACCTACACCGACTGGAAGGCTCGTTATGGTTCGTGTTAATTCTCATCCGTCTACCACAACGGCTAAGTGCTAAAACCATGTCTTATCGTAATAGGTGATATCTTCATGATTCGTGTACTAAAGCAGAATATTATCGTGATAAACTCGGAGAAAGTTGCAAAGGATCTTCTCGAGCGCCGATCTCGTATCTATTCGGACCGGCCCTACCTTGCCACCAGAATCCCGTGTGTTGCTACCCTTTAAGATGATGTGTATCATTAGTCCTAATTCCTGAATCGATTTGCTCCTCGGACAGGTATGGCTGGTCTTTCAGTTTCGGTTTCACTCCTTATGGCGATCAGTGGCGTTCACAGCGGAGAATATTTCACCAGGCATTCAGAGCTGAAGCAAGCCTTGCATTTCATCCTATCCAGCTCAAACAAGCCCGTCAGCTCATCCTGGACATTCTCAGTTCACCTCACGCTTTTTATAACCATATTCAAAGGCGAGTATCACTCACTCGAGCATATATTTGTTCCAATAACGGACATGCGCCTAGATTCGCTGCGGCCGTGATCATGTCAATTGTGTACGACTATGAAGTTGCCCCTCATCATGACCCTCTCGTCGAGCTGTTTGAGCGAGGGAATGCACTGGCTATGGAAGGTCTGACACCAGAAACAGCATGCATCGTCGAGGCTTTCCCTTTCGGCAAGTGGTTG
>JBBPMZ010000392.1:0-14665 GCA_038090575.1 Tylopilus cf. pernanus | reverse complement strand
CCTCCCCAAGTATCTAATTGCATCTCATTGGTCATGCCATTCAGATATATATGTTGTACATTGTAGTTCAGATAAGGATAGGTAAGTCTTTATCTAGTTATCTCTTTTCACAACCAATTTCCTGATGTTGCTCTGAGTGTTGGCACCATGGCCACTTGAATGATGGAAGTCAGGCCCACAAAGAAATGCTAGTAACACATTGTGAAAGACTAGTATGCGCAAGGTATCATGAACACACCTGATGCAGGGAAGCTTCACCATCTTCTCAGCCTCCTCAGTCATAAGGCTGAGACTGAGAGAAAACAAACAGATTATTTTGTAAAGAGGTTTGTTGGTATCTCATCTATCTCACTCATGCTTACTACTAATTTTCAGCATAACCACCATCCACCCCTTCTCAACATTATATGAATCTATGCTTCTGGTACAGTCTTTGATGGCTTGGGCCTAGTGTTTTAAAGTCCAGTCTAGGACCATTCAAAAGAGCAACTGGACCAGACCACAACTGGTTGCAACTGGATTGCAGTTGTCAATTGCCCCAGTTGCCAACCAGTTGCAGTTGTATTTGCCAGGTCTGGCAGCTGGTCTGGCAACTGGTCACAACTGGTTGCAACATGTGCACAGCCACCCCCTATCTATAGTACTATCTGGGGTAATATTTGGTGAATTTTCCTGATTTCTTTGACATTATTTGAGCCATATATCACTCAAAATCCACTTTTTTATGTTAAAAATTCATATGTCATACAGAAAATATTTATATCTCAGCTAATTTGGGGTTACCCCCCCTTATACTATAGAGCTAAAATATAGATACCACTGTATAGAATAATTCGTCTCACTACTAGAAACCATGATACTCACAGTGTGACTTTATATAATAAGTGAATCCAGGTAGGTAGATAGTCACATACTCCCTAAAACGACATCTGACCTGGAAATGCTCATATCTATTAATGCTGTGATTGGATCTTAATGATCTAGAGAGGTACCTTGTAGCTAAGAGTATGTAGAATAATGTTTAGTAGTTGTGTAAACCATGGTTTCCACATGTTCAGGGGCTATGGACCAGTCCATGTGACAACTGGTTGCAACTGGTTGCAACTGATAAAATGACTATTTAGGACTGGTTCTAATCAGTCCAGTTGCAGTCCTAGGCCTTCAGGAGACTCTTAGAACTGGTTCTGGTCTGGTTGCCTGGTCAGAAGGTCAAAAAACCAGACTGGACCAGACTTTTAAACACTACTTGGGTCTAGTGGTCACAAGCAGATGTGATCATTCCAGGGTTATTTGTCATACTCAATGGGCTGCTGTCCACAAATACTGAACTGAATGATTTCATTCCTACCATCCCCCACTTCCTTGGATGCCTTGAGACTGAGGAGGGTACTGAAGAACAGGAGGGTGAAGTGTACACAGATTGAGATGATGATGTCTTGAGATCTGAGCCACAGACAAAATCTCAGTTGTTGTTGAATAGCCTGGTATCTCAGGAGCTTTCGCAAGCCTTCAAACAAACACATAATGTAGCTCTCCTTCTCAATGCTTTTCTTTGTTCCCTGTAACCTAACACACAAAGCCTCTCCAGTTGTGAATTCCACACTAAATTCATATCTTCCAGTGTTCCTTAATGCCTACTTCTACTCATCCACATCAGGATGCATCAACATCCACTTGACATCTTCTTCAATGTCTACCTCTTCCATATTATAGATACATTCCCATCTTCCCATCATTTAGCCTCATGCACAACAAAGTCTCTGCATACCTCCACCAATGGCCATACCCACACTTCTGATGCCCTGCCAGCTAATTTTCAGACCAAACAGCCAAGTACTTTCACTTCTTGTCTTGACATCTGAGTTGAGGCTGTTGTTCCTTTAATTTCCCAAGGTGATTCTCATTCTGCCACTTGTTTTTCACTTCAACCCCAAAGAATATCTGTAGTTTGCATGGCCTACATGTCTCTGCCCCCACAAGTGTGGAATGTTGGGTGGTGCCCACCAGCAGTTGTACACTGCTCCTCTCACTGGCAGGATTGGTGTCTGAGTGAAGTGGAATAGGTCAGTCATAAGATATTTGAGCACGGATACTGGAAGAATGGCAAAGACTATTATGTACAGATCAAAGTACTGGGCATGGAAAAAAGTGGTCAATTGATTGATGGCATCATTGAAGATGGTAATGATGACTGACCTGAGAGTAATGCCAAAGACAAGACTATCATCCAGCAGTGGACAAGAATCACATGTGGTGCTGTCAACTTGGCCACACTCATTGATGGGTTCACATGGGTAGAGGGGACTGAGTGGAAAGTTGATGACGCACTGGAGGCAAAGATACAGTGCTGGAGAGATGAAGATTAGTATGAACACAAACAAAAAGAGCCCCATCAGAGGTCACAGGTAAACAGATGAGGTAATGGACATTAACACTGACAATGTCGAACTTGAATCCTTGAAAAGTGAGGATGATGAAGAGGACCTGGAGAAGGTCAAAGCACTTGAGGTAAATATCTCTCCTTTTTGTTTGTGGCATTGGCTTACAATTTTGCAGGTACAGTGGCAATCCTTGCAATTCTTACTTGTGTCTACTTAGTGACTTTCATCTTGTACTTTGACATATTGCTCAAGGTGTCATGCATGCCAGACTGTTGTGTCTGTGCTAATGCTGAATGTAGTTCCTATCATCCTTGAGGCCTTTGATGACAATTGGCAATGGGTAGGTTATTGTATATTACTGCTGCTACCTGTGTGGTGTCACTAAACATGAGGCACTTGCAGTATGCTCCTGTTGAGTTGGTCTGCTCGCTACCCCCACTATGTGGCACATGTTTCCCCACAAACACAAATAGACACATGGTACCAGTGAGCTAGAGGCTCAATCCCAGGTATGGCCCCCTTCAGATCAATCTTTTCATTGAGAATGCATTGATTTGCTTCTCACCATGACTGGCATGTGACCTGTGCCATAGGTATCAGAAACCTGCAGCTTGCATCTGCTACCACATATCAACTTGAAGGTTGAAATGTCAGCCCACTCCTGAGGCCAATGCTTGTCTCAGATACATCAGTGCCAGATAGCCTCAAGAAGGTCAAGTGCTTCACCATCATCATCAGATAATACCCACAGTGTAGATGGGACTTCAACTAATCCATCGTGCTCAGTATCACCAGTGCATGTACCACTGGCACTAATCCCTGATATCATCAAGTGGTTCTCCTACCTTGACAAACACCAGGACAGAATGCACGAAGGGGTTTGCTTTGCTGAATTTAGGCCAATTCTTCAGACAATGGGTTTTGTTTGGTTATCATAGCTCGATGGGAGGTACATGAAGCCAGAACATCTTCAAGACTAGGCTACAACATTTTTCCATGGCAGCAAGTCATGTGAAAAAGAGATGCGATATTCATTAACAGCCTACTTTTGGCTTTGGGAGATATGTAATCTGTTAGTGCCATCTTCCATCTCCATCACTAACTCTGTCTGTCATGTGCATATCTGGGTCATTACTTTGCTAATGGGGCCCTCTGGGTTGTGCTTGTGTCCATTTGTAGGCATCCTAGATCACGAAAGCTCTGTACAAGTGAGGTGAAGAAATTGATTTCAAACCAACTTTGAGATCTGGTGTGGCCATGTAGGTGTTTTCAGAGTCATTCTTGACATTTCATTTCATGTAGGTCTTCTAACAGTGCTTCTCCTTCGTTCTCTTGCTCCATCATGGTGCAACAGGTAAACTGGAACATTCCTGAGCTTCTGATGACAGATCTTTGAACATTGGGGGAGTGAGAATAGCGGTATAAGCATCAGTGCAGAAATAGCAGATGTCATTGTATTGCAATGGGTGAACATAACATTATTGCCTTCACTGGCTGTTCATCTGTATGTTTTGAAAATTCTTGCCAGTGTGGATGTGGGGTAACTTGGACTTTCAAATTTCAAAGATCAATCAACATACTTTAGACTAGTAAGTATCAGGGTTCACAATGCATCTAAGTCCCTCAAAAACAGCCTGCCTCAGATCTACATGACACATTGGGACCAACTTCCAACCATAGTTGATGACAAGATTGAATCCCTTTGTAATCAGCAGTGTCACCTGGGCCATGCTACTATAATAGTGCAGTCATGTGGCCGCTACCAATCCAACGAGCAGATTAAAGGCATACCAAGTTCCACTGCTAGTTGTCCAAGGTACCTTATGGAAAAAATCATATATATACTTAAACTGACATCATGATACCCAAGTGTGAAGCTTCAAGATCCACTTCTGCCTTATGACAACTTCTAGGGGGGCATTCACTGTATAAATGCAATCATTGTCGATAAGCAAGGATAGGGATAGTGGTAAAAGAGTATTTAAGTGTGTCAAACACTACTTGGAATGGTGGTGACCAATCAAAAGAAGTGTCTTTCTTTGTGAGATCATCTAAAGGTCATGTGATTTTGACATAGTCTTGAATAAAGTGGTAATAGAAGTTTGCTAATTCAAGGAAGGAACAAATGTGTTTGACTGTTTTAGGATTTGGTCAATCTAAGATTGCTTTTACTTTTTCTTGATCCATTATGATACCTTCAGTTGTCACAATCCCCAGGAAATCTATAGATTTGACTTTGAAGAAGCATTTCTCAGGTTTGACAAATAGATTGTTTTCTGCTAGTCTTTTTAGGACTTCTAGTACTATTTTATTGTGTTATTTTTTATTGTCTGTGTATGTGAAAATCATAAGGTGGTCAATACGTATATACTACTATATATGGGAGGTTATTAAACAAATCATTCATTTAGTTTGAAATATGGCTGAGAAATTGTATAATCTAAAGAACATAACAATAAAAAAGGTAACTATGTGAAAAACAAAAGTGGCCTTCCATTTATCTCCTTCTTTGACTTGGATGTTATTGTATCCCCATCTGAGATCCATTTTTGTGAATAATTTAGCTCCCTTTAGTTTGTCTACAGTTGCGGACAAGCAAACTCAGCAATTTTACAAAGTGAATTTTTGCAACACCACAACACATCAAGGAAGTGTGAAAACAGTACATACGTGATTGTAAGACTATATGTGAGACAGCTGCATGAGCCGATTTTTATAATTCTGTGGTATAGTGGTTTTGACCCCTCAAAAATTTGGCACACCTCAAAAAAATTAGCTAAAAATCCCAAAAAATGTGCAAACGACTCCTTTCATGAGACTGTGGATGATTCTGATAGCAGAAATACAGTCAAGGCCATCAGATAGTGATTAAAAAATGGAATTTGAACACCACTATCAATTGATTATCACATACAAACAATGCATCAACAAGGGTATATTATGATTTGTTTGTCTACATATTGACAATTCTCGCACTGGCAGCACTACTAACACATTTACAAAGTGCTGTAAGCCTTGCTGCATGCCGGCAAGCAACATTTTGAGGACATGGTGTAGTGGGTGTGATACAGTTCAAGGGTGAGATGAGGTTGAGACCTAAGGTTTGCAAGGTATTCCAGAAGGAAAGGCATGGGAGCTGCCTCACCCACTTGTCTATTGCCCCAAAAGTTTCAAAAATTTTGTCTGAAAATTTGGTGCACCTAAAATGTCGTGGGAAAAATTTCGGACCACTGTTTTTGGCATTCTTTTGGCTGTCTGAGTCGAAATCTGGCCTCAGTTTGTGCTGAAAAACTCTCCTTATTGAGTTATAGAATTTGTGGAGTTTGCTTGTCCACAACTGTACAAGTTGTGAAATAAGTGGCAGTGGATAATTGTTTTTGACAGTGTGGGAGTTTAAATATTGGTAATCTTGAACCATATGTTTCTTTCTATGTTTCTTAGGTACAAAGAAGACAGGAGAAGTCTGCTCTGATTTGGAAGAACATATGTATCCTTTGTATAATTGGTCTTCTATGAAGACAGTGACTTCTTCTACAATGTTCTGTGGAAGAAAGGGGGATTAATGTTGAAATGTGTCTTTTAGGTCTATACATGATCCTAAGGTTTTCATAAAGGGATTCTTTCACTTTCTTCTTTTGAAAATATATGAAGGTATACATGGTATTCCTTTGGAACAAGTTTTATGGAAGTGAGAGTTTTCTTTTCCTCTTTTAGTGCTTTTTCCATTTTTACTTTGCATAATTATCAGTGTTCAACATAGCATTATGCTACATGCCATTCTTCTGAAATAAGATTTGCATGGAAGTTGTTATAATTGTTGTTGTGACATTCATGTGGGCAGCATGAGAGTGTGATTTCACCTGTGTCCCAATTGATATCAGGGTTGTGAGTTTTCAACCATGTGAATCTGAGGATAAGGTTATTCTTTCCAAGGTTTGTGATTTCAGCTTCTATTTTCTCATGGTGGCCCTTGTAATCTATAATGAGATCTGTGGTGTGTGATATTTTGCCCACTTGGTTTTATGTTCCATCCACATTGTATACCTTTATCAGTTTAGCAAGCCTCTTTCTGGGTAGCTTGTGTTTTTTTATGAATTCTTTGTATATGAATACTATATTGGTTCCAGAATCTAAGAGTGCATTTGCTTTTATGTATCCAATGGTTTCTTGTGGTGATATGAGTATAGACATAATTATTTCTTTAGAGATCTGCATAGATTGGGAAAAATGGAGATCTGGATCTAAAGTTATTTTTGTGGTTATGGGTGAATTAAGCACAAGTTCAGAGTCCCCACTGCATCTTTCCAAGGTGTCTTGCACTCTAGGGGATGCACCCAACTCAAATAGATTAGATTTGAAAGAGTTTACATAATTGTCTGAAATAAAAGTAGCTGTGCAATACTGAGTGCCCAGATAGCTCAGTTTGCCTTGGCTTTTCCCTGCTTCCTTTCTGACTCATAGTTATAATAATAGAAGGCTTGGACTTCTGTGGACATTCCTCTAATGTCTATGTTTTTGGATTTTTCAGTTTTATTTTCAGTTTTTAATGATCTGATTGTGGTTCTCTTTTTGAAACATCTAGTATGCCCATTATACCATTTACATTCAGGGCATTGATTCTTTGTAGGTTTTGGGCAATTTCTTGTAAAGTGGCCCATTTCATCACATGCAAAACATCTTCCTGATCTGCTTGCTTCATGATGGCTTTGATTTCCTTGTCATCAAACCATCCATCTTCTATCTCTATTTGAGAGATGTCCATTGTGTTGGGATCCTTCCTTCTAAAGTTGTTGAAGGTTTCCCTTGGTCCTAAGTAGTTTAGTGCATTTATTGCATTTCCTGCATTGTGAATGTTTACTAGGTAGTTAGTGTTTAAAGGTCTGGTTCTAGGACTGCTCAAAAACTGCAACCGAACCAATTAGGACTGGTCCTAAGTGGTCTGATCTTTCTAGTTTTCTTTAAAATCAAAAAACTGCAAAGAAAAACTGGTTGCAACTGGTCTTTTGGTGCAACCAATTACACCCCCTGAAGGCCCTGATTGTTCGGTATTTAGAACAATTTTTCCAGAATTTCAGAAATTTAATTTGAATTTTTATACTATGTGATGATTCTATAGATCTAATCTATACCATATGACCTGGAAATGGCTATATCTCAGTCATTTCTTGGTCAATCAGCTAGATCTGGGTTTCATCATCTAGCCCTGAGTGTCTACTATATTTGGTCTCACTATGACTAAGCCTGATTCCCACACTAATCAGTCACAAAAATTAATTCTAATGGGTATATCTCATCTGGGGGGGTATTTGACAATAAAATGGCCATAACTTCTTACTGTGTGAACCAAATTACATAAAAAGTAGGTCTTAACACAATCTTGCTAATTGATTACTCTGAACAGTCCCTTGGCAAATTTCTACTTCTAGGGTTGCCCATGAGTATCCTGCTCCTTTCTTCAACCTAGTTTACGCAAAGGGTCCAGTGTGACTTTCTTTTAGCCAAGAGAGTACAGCTAGTACTACTTGATGTGAGCCTGGGAGTTGTAAGCCATCCCTGCATTTTAGCCCACCATTCTTCAAATTTTGATACTTTGCCATTGAATTCTTCAGGGTCAGCAAAGATTTCTACTTTTGTTGATGTATTGTTTTGGGTTTTCTTAGAAGATGAAGAGAAAGATGTGGATCCTGCCATGAGAGTGGCAATTAAGTTATGGGCAGAAGTGAGATCTCCTTGTAAGGTGATGATCTTATATAGTGATTTATTTAGAATATTTTTGATTTGTTATTTGTGGGCTTCTTGTTGTTGAAGCTCAATAAGAATAGCCTGTGCTTTATGCTCCCAACCCATGTCAGAGGTCTTGGAGCACTCTGACAATTGCTGAAGATATTTTTTACCAACCAGAGTTGTGTTGCTCAGTAGAAGCCAATGGTGTGTTTGATTCAGAGAAGGAGGTAATAGAGTATTGAATGAGGGTAGTGGTTTTCTTCACCACCATTTTACCTCTTTCTTTCTTGTTGTCTAACCCCTTTTCATTGAATATGGTAAGTCTGTTCTCAGGGTTTGTGTGTTTATTGTTCTGGTGGTCATCCTTTGTTTGTCACTGATGATTTTCTCCTTGATAGTAGAAACTGTGACTGAAAAATAGACCAGCTTGGAATGAGCCTGGGTGGAATAGATTATGTAAAGGGGAGTAAGGATGATAGTAGATTGGGATAAGAACATTAGGTTCAGCTTATGTGCTACCCCTTGCTAGTGTCATGTTCTAATATTTTGAAGATGGAGTTCAGAGGAGTTTGGAGTAAAAACTGACAAGATTAGGAGGAAATCATAGAGTTGTCTAAGTTGATAATGAAGCTAAGGTTTCAGATAAGTAACTACAATTTATATACTCAAAGAAAGATGCTGAATTACTACTAAAGCTATGTAAGAGCTGAGTAAGATGGAGTAAGACAGAGAACAAGTAACCAGAGGGAATTGGATATGTACAAATGCTGAAGCTGTGCTCCTAAGCAAACACAGGTCTTAGAGTACTTACAAATCAGAACTAGTACAAATGGAGAAAACATCAGAGTAATATCGGAGTACATGGAGATCATGGAGTTGAGCAGAGAATCTAGGAGTTGATCAGAGATATCGGAGTAAGTTAGGAGTTGGGAGAAACAGTATATGATAGTTATGTATCTTCTTCTGAGAAAATTAAAAAACTGGTCCAAAAACTGCTCACAACCTGGTTGCAACCAGTACCCCTATTAGACATCTGATTTCCCCCATCAATCTACACTTCCCACAATTTTTCCAGAATTATATATATTTTATTTGAAGTTTTACATCAATTAGTATCCCCCTAAACCAACACCTAACCCAGTTTCAATCATAACATCTGATTCCCTGCTCTGATCTCCACATAATATAGAAATGAAATGTAGCTAATAGTATGTAGAATATTAGCCCCCACTAATGCCAAGCTTCACTCCTACTCCGAGAATTGATATGAAGCCATATATGTCAGTATATAGCCATATGACCCCCTAAACCAACATGTCACCCAGGTTTACTTATATCTTTGGATCCTGTGATCTGTTCTCTATGCAATATAGGGATAGATTGTAGCTAGAAGGATGTAAAATAATGCCTCCCACTAATAGAAATCACAACACTCACTGTAGGTATGATATAACCAAATCCAGGCCACATACCCTCTGAATCAACATACATCCTAAAATATGTTATATCTTTTGATCCTGTGGTCTGATCACTATGATATACAGGAGTCATATGTAGCTAATACAGTGTAGAATATTATCTAGTAGTCACTCAAGCAGCCATTCTCACTTTCTCAGGGGCTATGGACCAGTTTCCAGTGCAACTAGTTGCAACTGATAAAAAAGACTAATAGAACCAGTCCTAATTGGTCCAGTTGATGGTCTGAGGCCTCCAGGGATTATATTAGGACTGGTTCAGTCCAGTTGCCTGCCTAGAAAGTCAAAAACCAGACCAGACTGGACTTTCAATCACTACTTGTTTTAGACCATAAAGTGAGTGTTGTGTTTGAGTCTCTAGCAGTAGCTGGATTGGATCAGAACACCTGGAGGCAGGAGATAGAATTCTTGCTATTTAGATAAGCAGTGGAGATGTCTATCTGACCTAACTCCAGGTTGTATCTTGCAGCAAGAAAATGATGGTCCACATAGAGTCAAGGTTAATTGGAGCAAACACCTGGTAGTCTATCTCTTCTTTTTGTGTGAAACCTCTTGCTACAATTCAGGCCTTGTAATATGTAATATTCAATCTTGCCATCTTGGTCACATTTGATTTAGAAGACAGGCTTAGAGGTGATTGGAGTTACTTCTTCCAGGATTGGAACAGTTTCATAGACATGGTTGGAGTTTATTAGACTTAGGAGTTCATCTTCAATTGCAGAGCACATGTCTCTGTCAGATCAGGAATAGACATCTTTGATTGTATCAGAGAGTGATTCCCCAGATTGAGAGCTGGCAGTTTCAGCAAAGATATGGTGGTAGAGCTGGTCCTGACTATAGGAGAATACTCTAAGATGGTATGACCAGTTCTTCTGGGTAGTGTTCTGGACCTTCCAGGTGGTGTTCCAGACTTTCCAGTTCTATCACTTCTGATGGTTTCTAGTGTACTGTTTTTTGTTGGGCCTTCTCATCTAACATTCATTGATAGTCTTTGTTTCAATCAGTCACCTTTTTGTTTTGGTTGCTCCATCACACTCCACTAGCAGCAACTATTTCTGTAGGTAGATGTACTAGAGATAGTAGCTGGATTTCTGCTGTGGCTGGAAATGTTTGAATGTTCAGTTGTATAACTGCTTCATAACTGATAGATGCTGGTGGAGCTGGTGGAGCTCCCACTGCTTCCAGCATGTGTGTTTCAGAGAGTAACTCATTCTCTTCTCTTGTAAATTCTGGCTGATGTAATGCTTTAAAGTCAGTCTCACTGGTCCTTAGCAGGGTTTTTCCATGGAGTGGAGTCAGCTTCAAAGATTGCTGCAAACTCATTGAAGTTGACATGATGGCTGGAGATGATGGTTTGACATTTCAGATCAAGGGGTTTGTATGCCTACTGTCCATATGTGTATTCTAGCATAATGCACTTCCATCCATGTGATCAGAATTTACTCCCCCACTGTTCTTTGGACACCAGTACATATGCCAAGCATCTGAAGGATCAGAATAGTGTTACATTCACTTTTCAGTTGAAGAGCACTTGGTAAGAGACATTTCCTTTGATTGCAAAGGATGAATTGTGTGCAGTGACATAGGTTGCAGTGGACATGACATTGGACCAGAAAAATTTAGGTAGTTTAGAGTCCTTGAGCATGGAGTTTGCTGATATGAAGAGTGTTTAATTCATGCATTCAGTAAAGCTATTTTGCTCTGGTATGTATGGTGGAGATGTTTCCAGTGTTGTACCATCATGTTAGAGTTGGTTTTGGAATTGAGTTCTGGTATATACCACCATCAGTTCAGAGGAATTGCATATGGGTTTCCAAGGGTTCCTCTGAATTGATGATGTATCTTAGTGCCTGTTGAATGTCTATCTTCCAAGTCTGGTATGTTTCAATAACATCACTCTTTTTTCTTGGGAAGTATATCCATGGGAATTGAGAGTAGTTATCAATAATTAATAGCTAGTACTTGTACTAGGATTGGAGGGTGATTGGGCCTCCAACATCAGAGTGGATGATTTGCATAGTGTTTAAATGCCTGGTCCTAGGACCACTCAAAAACTGCAACTGAACTGAACTGAACTGATTAGAACCAGTCCTAAGTGATCTGGTCTTTTGGTGCAACTGATAATACCCTGTGAATGCCCTGATTTATTTGTATTGAGCACAAATTTTCCAGAATTTTAGGAATTTATTTTGAATTTTTACACCATATGATATTCTGTACATCTAATCTATAATATATGACCTGGGAATAGCTATATCTCAGTCATTTCTTAATCAATTGGCTAGATCCTGGTGTTGGCATCTAGCCCTGAGTGTGTACCATATTTGGTCTCACTATGGCTAAGCCTGATTCCCACAGTAATCAGTCACAAAAAATTAATTGTGATAGGTATATCTTATTTGGGAGGGTATTTGACAATAAAATGGCCATAACTTCTTACTGTGTGAACCAAATTACATAAGAATTAAGGGGATTGGAAGCTATTAGTCAGCCCCTACTTTAGAACTGGTTGCAACCAGTCCAAACTAGTCTTTTCTTGGAGCTAAAATTTAAAAAAGACCAGTTTTTAGCAGTCCAGTTGTGGTTCTGGAAATTTCTGAGTTTTAAAAAATTTACATGAGTCTCGAGAACTTTGGAGTTCACGCTTGGAGTTGAATGGAAGTTTTTTCATCTTTCCAAAATGCATGCATGGTTCACAGAAGTGGGGGGGGTTCTAGTGATGGTGTCAATTCCTTGTAGTTTTCCATCATCCACCATGGATTCTATGTATGCAGTGAAGATATGTCCTATTTAATGATATAAGAGGTTTATGCCAATGAATGTATGTGTAGACCTCAAGGTGACTTATGGTTTGAGTTGCACATGGTAGAGTCCTTCTGAGTGTGTTCCAACCATGATGGTGTCTCATCCCTTATTACAGAACAGATGAGAGAGTTTTTAGGGAACTGTGTTGATAGTTCTATAGCTATAGTCAGTGTACAGAGAGGAGTGAGAGGTGGAACTCTGGTACTAGCAGTACATTCAAGTTGCTTAGGATGATTTCATATGTTTCACCTTTTACTTTCTACTGCCAGACCCTATTGCATATGCTTTTTTCCAAGAAGGATGAGGCTTAGAGTTTGGAAGGGTTTATATGTGCAAAACCATGAATGGGTTGATACTGTTAGGGATGGTATTTTGGGGGGTCATAACTCTGAGACTCAGTTACTTGGTGTTGAACAGGCATTGGCTTCAATGTATGTGTTGCGCTCTTATTATAAGTCTTTCCTTGGTATGTGTGGAGTGTGAAGTACAGAGTTGGACTTAACACCTAATGGTGAAGTCAAATATGAGTAAGAATGTAAAGGTAGACCATAAGGTCTCAGAGATTGGAGGTTAGAGTTGATTGAGAGAATAAACTAATATTCAGACTAAGGAAATACAAAGGGCAGAGTACTGGAGTTTATATATGAGAGTTGAAGTGCAGATAAATGGAGCAGTGCAGATTTGTAAGTACTAAGTAAGACAGGAATTCAGAAGAAACATAACTGGAGTGAAAACAGGACAGGAACATAGCTGGAGCTGTGCTCATAAGCAAGACACAGGTATTGTACAAGAATGAAGACTAATACTAAAAAGGAGTAACACTGGAGTAACCAGAGTTGTAAGTCCAAGATGGTGTGGAGTAAGGTCTAAGAGAAATGGAGTAAAGATGTGCAGAGATGATTGGAGATGGAAGTCCAGAATATGATAGTATCCCCCTTTTAGGCCTGAACCCATGAAGGCCATAAAAGGAAACAATACTTATCAAAGCAGGAATCAGCAATAATATTATGGTTGCACAGAGTAAGTTTGGGACTCTGATGTGGAACCATATATAAGTACGGATGGGTGCTCTTCGAGTCTGTTAACTTCTCTCTTCTTAAAATATGTCTAACTTCAATGACAACAGTGATGAACTGTTTGTAGTAAAGGCAATGGAGAGGCAGTGTCGAGTGAAGACGTGGAGGGAAGCAGAGGAGTGGAGGAAGATGGAGGAGGAGGCCAAGAAGAAGACAGAGGAGGAGGAGGAACTTTAGAATGTGGTTCTAGTGGGTCTTCTGATACATTAACCTTCTTTCCCTTTTCTTTTCACTTTTCTTTTTAAAGATCTCCAACTTACTCTGTGTATGCATAGCATTCATGTACTGGTGGTATTCACACTAGGCATTTGACTTGCCAGTGGGTTTGACTTTGAATGTAGATGGGAGTTCCAGAGAGGTTTAAATATGACTCTTCTGCAAGTGTTTCAGTGGCATCAAAGTTAAGTTTACTGTTCTTGTTAACTCCTTGATGGTGTTGATTATGAAGGAGGCAAAGGCATTCCATTCCAGCATTTTTAAAAGTAAGTGTAGGAGAATGAAAGTGAGTACTTTAGAGTTAACAAAGAATTTCATCCCAGCTAACTTGGTTTCTAGTGTTTAGATGGATGCATTGTGCTTGGAGATAGTAGAGTTTCCATTCCATGCAGCAGAGAAGAGTTGTTGGTAGAAGTCAAAGGCAAGTAAGATTTGACTCTTGGTGAATTGAGATGATGGTATTAAAGAGTGCTATGGCCATAGTATGGGTTTGTGTTTTCAGGAGTAGAGCATTAGAGATATGATCCTGAATGATTCCATGTGCTTTTTCATCACACTCAGTCCATTTCTGAATGTTCTCTAGGGTTAGGCTAGGGTGCTTGGTTGTTTCAGAAGAGCTGGAAGAGCTTGGAGTTGGCAATAATGTTAGATTTGAGTCAGTGCCTGTAGTAACTCCAAGGACTTTTTCTTGACAAAATTGACAGTAATCCTAAGCTTTCAGATTTGAAAGTTTAAAAGGCCTATTAGTGTTAGGACAGGGCAGGAGCTAACTTCAGATATCACTGACTCTGTCATGTCAGGTGGCATATGTGCTAAGTGCTTTTAGCAAGAGAAGGGCTCTGGACTTGGGTGAAAGCTGCTTCAGGAAGGCCAGAGTAGCATGAGAAAAAATGTGTCAAGGTTTCAACGGAGATATTTGAGCTTGTGGTGCTAGAGGGAGTAGCTAGAGCTGATAACCAGTTAAAATCTAAGTAAAGGGTAGAATGTG
>JBBPMZ010000391.1:0-14687 GCA_038090575.1 Tylopilus cf. pernanus | reverse complement strand
TCGCTTGGGAAAGGGACGTCTCAGCTGCCTGCAGTGTCTTGCTGAAAGTCGCCAATTCGCTCTCAGCCTCGGTAAGCTCGTGTTCTTTGTCCCTGATTCCTTCAAGTCAGTGGACAGCTTCACACAAGATAACGCGGCACACCTCGAGACACGATCAATCTCGCGCTCCATATTCGCCGGGCGAGCATCCTTGCCGACCAATTTCCGGAATTTGGGATTACACAATTCGAGCCTGCAAAACAAGTTGTTCGTGAGTTGGAGACGGTCCGGATCACCAAATACTCCAACGCACGTATTGGTGATCTCGAGCTTTCTGCTTTTCTCTTCCGCCCGCTTCAAATCCAACCTTGCTCGTGCATCCGCCTGCAAACTCAATCCCCTAAGTTCCGCATTCAGACTGTCGCGCTTGTCCTCCATCACTCTTGCTTTAGAAGCTCGCTCGCTCACACGTTCCTCAAAGTTGGCTTCTTTGATATCCTTCTTGACCTTTTCGAGGCGTATTTTCTTCTCTTCGATGTCCGCAGCCAACGTCCGCAGCTCCGACGCCAATCCTTGCATCGTCTCGATGGCCCCCTCTGCCTTTGATATCGCATCGTGTTTCTCTTTCTGTCATGCGAAAATAAGTAGAGGCCGGTGGAAACATACACCTAAGAACAATGATGCAACGTACGATTTGGTCCCGAGTGTTGCCACGTTGTAGCTTCAAGCTTTCCAACTCTGTGCGGAGCTGCGTCGACTTGCGATTGAATTCGTCATTCTTGCCGCGGATCTCATTCTGGAGCTTATCGTACTCGGAGCGTTGCTTGCGTTGGAGGTCACCCAACCGATAAATGAAGTCGTTGACCTTTTCGCGCTCTAGGGGACTGTGGCTGAATCCCTTGATGTTATACTTGTCACTAATCTCGCGAATAAGCTCTTCACGTTCGCTCAAACGACGGTCGTGCGCCTGCATAAACGTGAGAAAGACAGAGTAAAAGCTTCTGGACTATACCTTTGCCTCTGCAGCTAACTCTCCGTGTTCGTTGATGAGTTCAACATGCGTGCGACGAGCCCTCGCGAGCTCATCTTCCAAGTTCTGTCGTTCCGACTCGTGTTGTCTTCTAGTCTGCTTCTGCTTGGCGATATTTTCGTCAAAGTTTCGCAGACGAGATTGCAACTCTCCGTCGGAACCTGCACAAAGTAACATCAATCACAACCCCACATAACCAACATCAGCGACATCCATACCATCGATCTCCTCAACCGTCTCTCGAACCTCTGCGAGCTCTTGCTGATAATGTTCCTTCTTCTGTTGGAGATTCTCCACCTTGACATACACCTCTCGGAACCTAGTGGCAGACTCGTAGAAGTGCGCGTTATTCTTGACGAGCTCTTCATATTTTGTCTTGCACTCCTCGTATTGGAACTGCTTAGATGTGATAGTGTTGTTGATATCAACTATGCGCGTGCGGAGTTTGTCTGCGTGTGCCTTCTCTTTGGAAAGGGATTCGAGACGTTCCTTGTCTGCTTTGAGATCCGCGACGCGGTCTTTGCGTAGTGATTTGATAGAGTCGAGCGCTTTAGTGTACCTGCTCAATGTCACTGGCACCGTGTATGCGACAAAAAGCAAAGACAAACGGACCTCGTCGCCTCGAAAATGTCGTCGAATTTTTTCTTCAAGGCGGCAGGCTCTGCAAGAGGCCACCACGACTCCTCTTGATGACAAAAGATAACGTTCTCGAGCACCGACTTGGACACGCCAAGTAAATGGGGAATCTCCGCGTCCATCTCGGCACACTTGGTCGAGATGACCCCTCTCTGCACAACGTGAGCACACGACACCCTCAGCAAGCGGACAACTCACCTTGCCCCCCTTCTCGGCATTACTGTCCGCCAACCCCAAAATGCTCTCCAACGTCTTCATCGACAATCCCGTCTTCTTCGCGGTTACCGATAAATTCCGTACGACGAGCATCCGCTGTCCGTTCGCAGCATGGAAGCGCAGCTTGACCTGGGCTTTTACCTCTTTCTCGTTGGCCATCTTTGGGTCGTGCACGAACGCGCCCCCACGGGTGTTGGGTGGCTGATCGCCGGTGGTGGCGTACTTGAGACACTCGATGATGGTCGTCTTACCGCTGCCATTGTGACCGACGATGACGGTGACGGGGGAGAAGAACTCGATAACGGAAACTTGCTTGTCGTCGAAGGAACGGATGCCCCGAATTGCAAGCTTGTTCAGGCTCGACATGGCTGAACGGTCGTGACGCGACTCGCGCGAGCGTCACGCGCTTTTGTCACTTTCAGACTCAGGGGCTACTGTTCTACATGGAAATCTGACTTAGGTAGTAATAATCCCTGCGTTCCCCAGAATTATTTGAGATTTTCATCCTTGAGTGATTAGGGTGAACACGGAGGTAAGTACTGTGTGTATTCAACATCCGAGAACAAACGGCAAGCTCACAAGCTTCATGGTTAAGGGGACACGTGTATGCTAGGAGGCAAAACAGTTGAACTGCTGAGAGTCAGTCATGCAATCAATCTTTCTATCGCGCTGTCACAGATGCTTTCCACACTACTGCGCTAGCTTCTTAGACTGAAAGATAACGGTGAGTGGTAAGTGTATGACGCAAAGGAAAATACTGACTGACTGAATGCAAGGGTCAAATGAGATTGTTGCCGTGTGCAGCAACGCGCGGAAACAAAGGGAAGACGGTCAAGGTCTAGATGGCGAAGGGGAAGAAATAGAAGATTCAGCGATATCGGAGAGGCCTCAGGCTCATCTGAACAGTATCTCCGGCCCAGTGGCAACACAGGGGGTGTTACCGTCTCTAGCAAAGCGAAGGAAACGAAAGAAGAAGCGCGTATCAACATAGTACGGCTGAGGAAGAACTTGAAGGACTGGATCGAGATGTGCGAGGGGAAAGCATCGATGACGTGGAGTGGAGGATGGCATCCATTTCCGTCCGGGAGAACAGGTGAGTGCGCAGCGAGGGCGGGGAGAAGGGAGAAAGACTGAATCATATTGTCAGTGGGCAGGGTGACGATATTGAAGATGCAGCGGTGGCACGAAATGGTGCACAGGAAAGTAGCGGAACGGACGGCAAAGAAGAATCAAAGACAGGCCTAGCCGATTCAAGCGACTCGGCGACAAAAGTTTCCGCCCAAGAGAGTAGGTAAGTGTGCAGCGAAGTCGGGGAGAGGGAGAAAGATTGAATTGGGTTGCCAGTGAGCAAGGGGACAGTATCGAGGATGCAACGATGATGGGTGCTCTGGGCACTGTCCTCGCTGCCGAATCGGGCTTGAAGAACCAGGCAAAAGAACAAAACCAACATCAGGGCGACGCAATCAAAGATGGGACATCGGCGACGGTGGGAACAGATGGCCACATTCACCATCTCGACATAACTGCTTGTGCTATACTCTCAGTATGGCCAATCCACCGTGGTAACCCCAGCTCTAGCCCTCTGAACCAGTGGCATATCGCCTTGTCAAGTCAGCATGGACGCACGTACATTGCAGTTTCCCTTGATTCGACCATTTCCTTCTGGGATCCAGTAACACAAGAGCAAATCGCGGCTCCACTCACCCATACCGGTACTGTCACGTCTATGGCCATAGCCACAGACCATGTCATGGCAACCAGTGCAGGCAAGACTATCACAATACGGAATATCCGAGACATTCTTCCGCTTTCATTCGGTTACAGTGTAAGTTTCCCTCTTCTACTGATAAAACGAACTCACTCTCTCACTGCAACTCAAAAGCCCGTCCAAGGCCTCCAAGACGAACTTGCGAGTCTTCAGAGTCGCATCAAGGCACAGGCGCACCAACTTAGATCCCGCAAAATTGCAGCGCTCAAGGCTCAACTAGAAGACCTGAATCATTCAATTGCCACCAAGGCGGAAAGGCTTGACGCCGTGTAGCGAGACCTTGATCGCTTTCCTGATGTATCTCATGAACTCATTTCTACTCGCAACGACCTCGCATACTTCCACTCACACACCCGTGGAGTTCACCAACTATACAACCAACGGGCGTCAGAGTTCAGAGCTGCAGTTGCATATCGCCAGCTCCAACTATGCGAGGTTCAGCGCTTCATCACAATCTCGGATGCATACTTCGAGTATTCAATCGCCCAGACCCTTGACAGGCTCAATTCAGTCATTCTATTAACATCGGTGTTCATCGCTAAATATCTCTTGAATAACTCGCAGTCTCCTGCTGTCGAAGAACGTGCCTCGGCAGTACAACGAGCCTCGGAACTCATTCCACGACTGTTAGTGAGTCGCCTGGGAACAATGCCACGCGACATCGCAGCCTCGCTCCTTCCGATAGCATTCCAAGTTTACCTCGTTTCTTACGTCCGCCAGGCCATTTCCTCGTGGACGAACGAGGAAACACATGGCAAAACTGTCGACAGAATATATAATCGAGTGTATGATTCAGGCTAGGCGTCTAACTCTACAAACGATAGTGTATGTTGCTCACGGCAACGAACAGAACCACAGATCTTTACTGCTCGTTGGCGCTCCCTTGCACATAGTTACATCCCCAGCGATACAGAGAACTTCGTCTCGGACGTTGTTGAGGGGCTTTCAGACATTGCTTTGACAGCTGGTTGTGTCACTTCCGCTTCAGCTGGGTACTCAAAGATCTCGTACAGATTCCAACGCAAGATATTGTACATCCTCTTGGTCTCTGAAAGGCTAGGGAAATCTATTTGGAATGCGTGGGCAGCCGACTTTAAACTCATGGATGAACATGCTGGTCAGATATTGAATCTTCGCTTGCTGGGTAACAGGTCCGAGGAGCTCACAGTGTGGGACTGTTGACTCTGGGATGGTTTACCCGCTCGTCGTAGATAAACGACGGCTCAGGTTGCAACAAGTTATTCACTCTAGTCAGGCATTTGAAGTCTTTATCCTGTGCTTTTGGTACTCACTTTTGGCTGAATTCCTCTGTTTGATTGATGTACAATGATACTCGCTTCATTTCGACACTAGCTAATATTATATGTACTCTTTTACCATCTTTCAGCCGAGCGTCACTGGCTTATATCCGGTGGTGGACACATCAGTGAAGTGTTCCATTCCCCAGTACCATTTTACCTTCTCATCTGGGTGCTCTGGGTACTGTCCTCGCTGCCGGATCGGGCAAGAACGAGGCAAAAGAACAAAGACAAAATTAACATCAAGGTGACCCAATCGAAGATGCGACATCGGCGACGGTGGGAACGGCCGGTAAACTCGAGGAATAGAAGCCAAGCCCAGCGGCGATGCTAGTGTACTGGAGGGCGGCAGGCAAGTCAGACGCTGATGGATTCAGAGGATCAACGCTTCCAGTTCAAAATGGCTGGCAGTGGTGCCTCCGAGGGCAGGCCCAAAGTAGAACTTGAAGTACTGGGTTCACCCTGCTCGGAATCCAGGCGAAACTGGCCGTATGTGGCCATTCAAGAACGACGAAAACGTAGTAACAGAATGATGCTCAGTAGGTCCAAAGTAGACTCTGTAAGGAATACCTCACGCTCAATGCATTACAGTACAGACAAAGACAGACGACGAACTTGGCTGGCACGGCTGGCACTTGTTTTATTCTCAAAGCCATGGCACTTCTTTCAAGAAAACACAACAATACATTGATCGGCATACATATCCACGTATATGAGAAGCTTTAATCCTCAGGCCTCAGCATTTACACTCCGATACTGACTTTATTTCTCCCTCCTCCTCGCACTGCACATTGTCCACTTCGGGGTTCTCCATGAAGTCGCTCTGTACACCAACAGCGAAACTCATCTGCCTTTCTGCAGCGCCGCAGCGGCTGGATATGGTGGATAAACCAAACCCGCTGTCGATTCCTCTGCCCTGAACATCATGGGCATACATCTCGCGTATGTCAATGATAAATCGAGGGGTCAGTGTGTACGCTGGCACCAGTTGAACGATGGCCACTAATATAAACTGCCAACCGGCGACTGGAATTATTCCTGAGTTACTAAGAACGGTGGTGAGGTTCAGAAGGAAGATCCTGTCCCCAGAAGTTCACATTAGCTCCACCAAAAAATGCAATTGTTGCCTGAAGTAGAGAACAAAGGGAATGAAGACAGGGACGTACGCAAGAAAATAGAGCATGCCCTGGGCAACGAGCACATTAATGTATCGGTTGAGTTGCCACTGTCCTGCCACACGGTGCATCTGCAGTGACTGCCGTACGAACTGGGTGATTGCAAGCGTGCATAATACCCCAGCAAATACAATCTGCAGGATGCTGGCCACTGTCACCGAGATGGTCATCGTAATCTGCCTTGAGCAAAATGAATATCCCAGTAACTGGACGACGGAATCTGACTGTTTGTGAGTATGGCGTCATGGCAATGTAACGTCCAAATACATTGTGTATTCTTCGGGTTGCTGTAGAAACTAGCAACTACCATCACAGAAATGATCTCGATGGCAAACAAAGTAAGAAGAATGCCGAGGACTAGCCTCGATTGATTGTATATTGCCCATACACGAAGGATCATCACACCTGTAATCGCCATGATCCATTTCCTTTTCTAATCCGACGTGCACAACCATACTCACAATCAGCTGCGCCGAGAAATAGAACGTATGTCCAATTCACGATAGTGAAGAACATTTGGCCTTGAAGTGGTGGTAAATAGGAAGTTCGATGTAACTCCGAGAAAGGGCTCACATCTGTTTGATATATGACAGATCCGTCGCAAGTGCAAGATACGAGGCAAGGGAATGCGTACATCTACCGATGAGCAGTCATCCAAGTCAATATGGGCATCGATTGTTGAATACTATATGAAACATACCTCTGTGGGACCAGGTAAGAAACTGCTTCCCACTATCGCCACAATCAATCAAAACCTAATCAATTCATATTTTGTGCATCAGACTCACGGAGGGATCCAAATCTGGGGGACATGCAAGGTCAGGATCCAGTTGATGCATAACTACCGTAAACTCACACAAAATAAAATAAACCACAATAGCGAACCTATAGAAGTCTTGCTAGGACATACGTTGATGAACTTGAGACTTCAGCACACACCATAATGAACATGGTTGATACCGAGGTCCACGGCTTGCTCTGCAGCCGTATTAGTAATATACCTCCTCCAGAGATGTGTGTGCTGACCCAAATGTATTCAATCTTGATTGAAATCGATCAGGCAAATATTCGATGCATGACTGTATACAAATCGCACCTCTTTCGGTAGTACAAGGACTGGTATAGGTGAGCTCAGAGCTCCTCTTTGACTGGAAGTGAAACCTCCAGCTTACTGTAATCATATCCAACAACAACGAGTGAAGCAACTACGAAGAGTTTTAAGACTGATTAAGAATAATAATGAGGGTGAGCATACGAGACACAAAGTTGTTCTGCTGAAGGGCATGGAGGGAGGACTGTAAAGCGGAAGACATGCTCTTGATGGAGTGAGAATAAAGGGAATACAAGGTAAACCACACGCTCAAGCTGCATCGTGTTTTAAAGGCCACCGAGCCCGAATTCATTTGCATTGCTAGTATTCGCTCGAATTGTGGCGATGGAATGCCACGGGCTCATAGCTGACACGGCTGGACCCTGTTTAAGTAGGCGAGTACTAGTAGCGCCTGCAATATGATCAGGGCTAGCATGATTTATTGACTCGGAGGGTAATTTGTAGGAGTTACTCATACAAACCGATCTTCTAAATTATTTGATATCACTTACATAGCACCTGGTATTGGGTTGCTCATAATGTAATGCGCCGAATACAGTGGAAGTCCCGCTACAGGTACTTACAGGATTTCACTTCCGCGGACTTGATGGTAGCTGGAAAGGGTCCTTTTATTAGTTTGAGCGTGGCTTTCAGAAATCTATTCAAAATCCTTTGTGAACCACCTCCCCTAGGGTGGTGGGAAAGGCACCGAAGTTGACCAAGATGTAAGAGGATGAATATTCAGGCTTGACATGGCCGAACAGTACTAGTCATGACACGACTGGCACGCGTGGTCGTGGTCCTGGTGGATTGGATTGGCGGTTCACTGTGGTGGATGCACCGTTTCCGTCGTCGCGTCACGCGCTTTTGTCACTTTCAAACTTGAGGCTATTACTCCACATGGAAATCTGACTTTCTGAGTTAGTCATATAACCGATCTTGTTGTCATACTATCACCGATGTTTTCCACCTTACTACTACTGTCACCAACGTTTTCCAGATTGCTACGCCAGCTTCTTAGATTAAAAGATGACAGTGAGTAGCAAGCGTGTAGCGCAAAAGAAATACTGACTGAATGCAAGAGCCGCTGCCGTGTGCAGCGACGCTCAGAAACAAAAGGAAGACAGTCAAGGTCGAGATGGCGAAAGGGGGGAAATCGAGGATGTGATATCAGCGAGGCCTCGGGCTCATCTGAACAGCATTTCCTACGCACTAGCAATACTGGAGGGTGTTGCCACCTTTAGCAAGGTAAAGGAAACGGAAGAAAAAACGCGTGTCGACATGCATGGTGCAGCCGAGGAAGAACTTGACGGCGAAGGGCTAGATCGAGATGTGCGAGGGGAGGGCATCAACGACACAACCAAAGATGTGATATCGGCGAGGGCAAGAACAGCGAGCAAAATCAAAGAACAAAAGCCAGGCACAATCGATTCAGAGGAGTCATTGACAGAAGGCGCCATTTCAGAATGGCCTTCAATGCCAATGGAGAAGGTGAAAGTCACCGAAATTGACGGCGGAGGTGACATATATTCAGTCATGTTGACTGCCGATAACAAATACGTGATGGCTGGTGGAGATGAAGGAACAATTCGATGGTGGACGAGTGTTGATGGAAAGGAAGTGGATGAACTAATGAAAGCGGGGAGCTATGTCCTAGACATTGGGGTATCGCGAGATGGACGTTGGGCATGCGCAGTGGCTCTGCGGAATGGGGTAGTAGGGAACTCCTTCAGGGGGAAGGTCAATATTTTCCTTGTCCCGGATCTGGTTCGAAAGCGTATTCTCCTTCTTTTCCATAGCATGAAGGTCGCCTTCGTATGTCCGGAGCGACGAGTTTTGGCGATCACGTCCCGTCATGATAGCCTGTCACTCTCGCTCGTTCGCACGGCTGTCGGGGAGGTTGGACGTCATATTAGACAGGGAATCGTACACATGCACATACATCTCATTCGAGAGCGAATCCAGCTCTGTCGGGACGTCATCTGCCGTCTTGGTAGTGCCAGTCGAACTCAGCTCTTCTTCCAAATTTGTAATTTCAGTTTTTAGACGCTCAATTTTGGATTGGTTCTTGGTGATCGCCACTGCATGTTACTTCAGCATGCCAATATCACGGATCTCTTTCTTGATGTCAGCGACTTTTTGCTCGGCCTGACAACAGGTTACTGAGCCTTGGGCTCCGAACGAACACTGCATTTCACATACCTGTTCACATTGCTCGCTGGCAGGTGGGATTTCAGTCTCTGCTGTCTTGATCTGGTTTTCCAGAGCCGGTATATCGTTTCGTTTGATGCGGTCCATGGACGCCTGGTGAGGCAACATTTGTTCCAGCCGTTTTAACTCGATCCTCACTCTTCGAGTTCCTTTGCTGCTTCCTCTGCTTCCTCGGAAGAGCTCTTTCTGATTTGTTCTTGGAGCTACACGCACCAAACAACATTAGTCTCGAATGTCCCTTGATATGATCACACGCACGTATTTCTCAAATACAACCAGTTCCCTGTCGTCCAAATGCCTGTTACAAGCCTGACAGGTCTTCCTTGCTTTGCCGACCTTGAGGAACGTCTCGTACACGTCTACCATGCCCGCTGTGGTACTCGTTGAACTGATTGCGAACGCATACGCACGAGTCAGCAAAAGATCGAGTAACTTCGAAATGATTATATACCTCGTGAAGTCCGCAACCTTTGTGCGTGCTTCCTCGAGCGCTTCGTTCAAGGGAACACCGCCTATTGTCCGATCCTTCAACATTTTCTCCCCCTCTGGATGATGTGCATGTCAGCGGAAGGAACACGCCGCAGAAGGCAAGACAAGGAAATGAGAGGAACACATACGTCTCAGCTCATCTCGTTTGCTCTTCAATTGTGATTTCGCTTGGGAAAGCTGTTTGCAGTGTCTTGCTGAAAGTCGCCAATTCGCTCTCAGCCTCGGTAAGCTCGTGTTCTTTGTCCCTGATTCCTTCAAGTCAGTGGACAGCTTCACACAGGATGACGTGGCGCACCTCGAGACGCGATCAATCTCGCGTTCCATATTCGCCGGGCGGGCATCCTTGCCGACTAATTTCCGGAACTTGGGATTACACAATTCGAGCCTGCAAAACGAGTCGTTCGTGAGTTAGTTACTAGGTCGGGTCATTAAGTGTCACGTCAGAGGCCGACGCACGTATTGGTGATTTCGAGTTTTCTGCTTTTTTCTTCCGCCCGCTTCAAATCCAATCTTGCTCGTGCATCTGCCTGCAAACTCAGTCCCCTGAGTTCTGCGTTCAGACTGTCGCGCTTGTCCTCCATTACTCTTGCTTTAGCAGCTCGCTCGTTCAAACGCTCTTCAAAGTTGGCTTCTTTGATATCCTTCTTGACCTTTTCGAGGAGTATTTTCTTCTCTTCAATGTCTGCAGCTAACGTCCGCAGCTCCGACGCCAATCCTTGCATCGTCTCGACGGTCACCTCTACCTGTGATATCGCCTCGTGTTTCTCTCTCTGTCACGCGAAAAATGAGGCCAGTGGAAAAATGCACTTAAAGGTACAAAAAGTAAAGACAAACTCACCTTGCCCCCCTTCTCGGCATTACTGTCCGCCAACCCCAAAATGCTCTCCAACGTCTTCATCGACAATCCCGTCTTCTTCGCGGTCACCGACAAATTCCGTACAACGAGCATCCGCTGTCCGTTCGCAGCATGAAAGCGCAGCTTGACCTGGGCTTTCACCTCTTTCTCGTTGGCCATCTTTGGGTCGTGCACGAACGCGCCCCCACGGGTGGGTGGCTGATCGCCGGTGGTGGCGTACTTGAGACACTCGATGATGGTCGTCTTACCGCTGCCATTGTGACCGACGATGACGGTGACGGGGGAGAAGAACTCGATGACGGAAACTTGCTTGTCGTCGAAGGAACGGATGCCCCGGATTGCAAGCTTGTTCAGGCTTGACATGGCTGAACAGTCGTGACGCGACTCGCGCGAGCGTCACGCGCTTTTGTCACCCTCATGTTCAGGGGCTATTACCCTACATGGAAATCCGATGACTTAGTAGTCACACGAGGTAGTAATCTCAATAGATACTTAATCCCTGCGTTCCCCAGAATCGTTTCAGATTTTCATCCTTGAGTTATTAGGGTGAACACGGAGGTGGGTACTGTGTTCAACATCCGAGAACAAACAGCAAGCTCACAAGCTTCGTGGTTGAGGGGACACGTGTATATTGAACTGCTGAGCGTCAGTCACGCAATCAATCTTTCTGTCATGCTGTCACAGATGCTTTCCACACTACCACGCCAGCTTCTTAGACTGAAAGACAACGGTGAGTAGTAAGTGTATGACCCAAAGGGAAATACTGACTGACTGAATGCAAGAGTCAAATGAGATTGTTGCCGTGTGCAGCAACGCTCAGAAACAAAAGAAAGACGGTCAAGGTCTAGATGGCGAAGGGGAAGAAATAGAAGATTCAGCGATATCGGAGAGGCCTCAGGCTCATCTGAACAGTATCTCCGGCCCAGTGGCAACACAGGGGGTGTTACCGTCTCTAGCAAAGCGAAGGAAACGAAAGAAGAAGCGCGTATCAACACGCATAGTACGGCTGAGGAAGAACTTGAAGGACTGGATCGAGATGTGCGAGGGGAAAGCATCGATGACGTGGAGTGGAGGATGGCATCCATTTCCGTCCGGGAGAACAGGTGAGTGCGCAGCGAGGGCGGGGAGAAGGGAGAAAGACTGAATCATATTGTCAGTGGGCAGGGTGACGATATTGAAAATGCAGCGGTGGCACGAAATGGTGCACAGGAAAGTAGCGGAACGGACGGCAAAGAAGAATCAAAGACAGGCCTAGCCGATTCAAGCGACTCGGCGACAAAAGTTTCCGCCCAAGAGAGTAGGTAAGTGTGCAGCGCAGTCAGGGAGAGGGAGAAAGATTGAATTGGGTTGCCAGTGACTCGGAGCAAGGGAGCAGTATCGAAGGTGTAACGATGGTGGGTGCTCTGGGTACTGTCCTCGCTGCCAGGTCGGGCAAGAGCGAGGCAAAAGAACAAAGACAAAACCAACATCAGGGTGATGCAATCGAAGATGCGACATCGGCGACGGTGGGAACGGCCGGCAAACTCGAGGAATAAAAGCCAAGCCCAGCGGCGATGCTAGTGAAGGGCGGCAGGCAAGTCAGACGTTGATGCATTCAGAGGATCAACGCTCCCAGTTCAAAACGGTCCCCAAGGCCGAGAGAGGTGCCTCTGAGGGCAGGCCCAAAGCAGAACTTGAAGTACTGGGTTCACGCTGCTCGGAATCCGGGTGGAACTGGCAGTATGTGACCATTGGAACGACGAAAACGTAACAGAATGATACTCAGTAGGTCCAAAGCAGACTCTGTGAGGAATGCCTCACGCTCAATGCATTACAGTACAAGGGACTGTCGGACTAAGACAGACGACGAACTTGGCTAGCACGGCTGGCACTTGTTTTATTCTCAAAGCCATGGGACTTCTTGCTAGAAAACATAATAATGCATCGATCGGCATACATATTCATGCATATAAGAAGCTTCAATCCTTAGCATTTGTACTCCGATACTGACTTTATTTCTCCCCTCCCCTCGCACTGTCAGAACTCTATTTTCACTTCTTCTTTCTTATCTATTTCCCACGTTCATATTCACACCTTATCTCCTTATCATTGGACCGACTTCTCCTTTTAGTAATATCCCTCTCACGCTTATCTTTACTTTCCCATCATCATTAGTAAGTCTTCCCACTGACTCATTCCATCTTAGTCAATCGGCCGATAGTCAATAGTATATAAGTAGGGACATTCGCTGTAACTAACCTCAGACTTGAAATCGACTTCATTTGTTCTTTTAACATCTAAGAGTTGATTTGAGTCTTACAATATTTCAAGTCTACCCTCTGGTGCCCCTACCTTTCGTAGCCGCATCCTTCCACCTCGTTTTATCTTGCCTAGCAGGACACTTTAGTCCCTGTCTAGTTTCACAACATCACCTTCGTCTTTGACACCTCTGCTTGAGTAAAGCAAATCCCGGATCACAGGGACAAGTGAATTGGCTATAGGACTTGCATACACTCTTCGCTAGTCATTGAGGATCAAAACGCTTCCTTTGCCTCTTTGGGAACAAGCCGATAGCCTCTGTACCCCATTGAGCTCCAGTTGCGCTAGATCTAGTAATCGTCCGCATCCCCTTCGAGTCGCCGCTCCATCTCCTGTCACTCTGCAGAGATCAGTATCTCGGTTGGTAACGAATCGTTTGTTATAATACGGTGCAGAACCGACTGGGAAACCAGGTCTAGACTCCAGTAGAGACATTCTATTGGTTGTTTAGTGCGTATTAGCAGAGCGCGAGAGGCTGCTACATTGATCTTGCGATAATTGATCCACGCGCGAGTACCCCTGCGTGATTAAGGGCTCGTTTCACTTGACGTATCAAGTCACCTTTGGAAGGGCTGTTCCGGTTCCACACATAGACGCACGTGACGTCTTCGTTTATTTTTAGCACACCAATCGAATCCCTTTCCCCTTCCCACGACAGACCTGACAAATCTGATCGTTCCCCTTCCTTCACATTCCTAATCCGTAAGGAAGTCCGTCAGGAGGACCTTACGTAGACCATACTGTCACCACGCCTTACCTAAGAGGCTACATCAACGAAAACGGAGAATTTGTATACTCTCCAACAAGCTCAGAACAGGTCTTCGTTTCACACGAGATCTTCAGCTTCTACACACGCCCCCGTACCCCCGAACCCGTAATCCACCACGTGTCTGATTCGGAAGAAGAAGACTACCAAGAGACCTACACCCCCCGCCCTCCGTCTCCACCTCCGCGCGCGCCTGCACCACTACCGCCTCCGCCGCGTAACCCTCCTGCGAACCCCCCGCCGCCACCAGTAAATCCAATGTCTTCCTCAAAGGCAACCGAGCTTAAGCTCAACGCACCCGCCGCCTATGACGGCAACCCAAAAGAAGCCAAGATGTGGCTAAACCGAGTTGGTGCATACCTTCTCGTAAACAAGGCCGTCTACAGTGGCGATGACAAAAAGGTAGCCTACGCGCTATCTTTTATGACAGAAGGATCGGCTCAAGCATGGGCTGATGATCACACAGAAACCGCGATCGATAACGACTCATTTGGCACATGGGTCCAGTTCAAGGCCGACTTTATGGCCGCTTTCTCCCACGCGGATAGTACCGTGGCAGAATCAATGGCTTGGCTGACCACCAAGCGAATAGAAAAGATGGACGATCTAGATCAGTTCATCGCGGACTTCAGGCACCACCTGAAGATCGCCAAGGTAACGCAATTGGAAGTAGCCATTGCGTTCTTCAGCGCTGGGATCCCTACGGGTCTCATGCACCCAATCCTGAGACATTATTGCAAGAGATGCAGCAATTAGCGTTGGGTCATTTTGCACCAAACACGGATTAACAGCACCCGTCAGATATCGCAACACCTTCAAGTTCTCCCACACTTTCGTCCCTTTAAATTGCAAGAGTGCACACACTCGTTAAACCC
>JBBPMZ010000390.1:0-14719 GCA_038090575.1 Tylopilus cf. pernanus | reverse complement strand
ACCAAGGCCTTAGTAAGTGTGTTTAATCGGCGAAATTTACATGTGATGCGGTGCACAGCTTGTGAACGCGCAAAAGGATTCCCTTCCGAAAGACGAATTGAATCCATTTCTGATCGCTGCAGCCTGAGGTGCTACATTCTTCAATCGCACAACTTGAGATTGACGACGACGTTGAACAGGATACCAGTGGTAATGTCGGAGGAAGCACGACATGAAGGTAAAGCCTACCCCGTGTGAGATTCAGAACCTGGCATAGACGAGTGTAACGACACTTTGATCATTGCACAAGCTCAGTGAAAGCTGCTGTTATGTAAGTTCACCGATATTTGGCCGATGCTATAGATATAAACGGTTTGATTGAATGGACACGGATAAAGACCCAGCATCTCTGCCAGTGCTAGTAGCCTAATATGGGTGGGCTACTTTCCAGATTCTTGGGATGTTCAAGTTCTGCTCAGCTCACCAACCTGTGTGCCTTCACTAGTGTCATAAATCACCTTTCGCGGGCACTAGCAACCCTCGCGTTTCTCTTTCTTTGTAAGTGCCTCCTTTTAGCAACTTTGTAGTTTCAGGTCGAAAAGGAGAACGAACAAGGTCCGGTCCTGTGCTATAACCCCATTCGGGGTATAACAGACCAAGCAAGAAGCTCTGATCTCTTCGAGAACCACGGATGTCAACAAGAATGCGGTTGGCCTCGCTCATGTATTTTCAAACTCTCCACTGGCTATCAAGTTCGCCCAGTAAAGTTGAAAATTTGTAAGCCACATGTTGTCGGAGACAAACTAAACGGGACAGAGTAGTCGTCATGAGTGGCATGTTAAGATACCTCCTGGCTGCTGCCTCGAAATACTGCGGAGGATGTACCGCCGCGGGTCCATGGCGTACAGTGCTTCTTGATAGTCGGGGAAGCGACAATGCATGTCCTCTGGTGTTCTCTAGCTTGATCATTGCGTAAAAAAACCACGTCGGGAGCATGAAACAGGAGCATTGTTCGTTTTTGGATATGTTGACTGGTCACTTATCTCGGCGCAGCGTGTGGATCCAAGCCACTCCCGATCATCGTGGATTTCTGCCCTGGTTTAGACAGGATACCAGTGAAAGTACTAAGGTATGACTCACGCTACCGAGACCTTAGAGTCTCTTAAAAGTGGAACCCGTACCTCCTATAAAGCTTGTAGACGCGAGCAACCTGAGTGCAAGTTGTTGCTACAGAAGGGCAGAAAGACGTCCACTTGGCCTGATGATGGGGTCTCGGAGAAACGGAATACCAGTGGCCGTGAGGAACGCAACCAGGATTGGAACCGTGACCCCAGCTTGGTGCTAGGTAAGCTATGAAATCTCAGTTCATCTCACTCGAGATCACCTGTTCCGCTGATTTCGCAAGGTACGCTTAGGCTGCTGCATTAATGTTAGTGTTAATCGATTCCAACCACATCAGCCCATGCTCAACACGATGCTCCGTCTGCATCGTAAATCAGCTTCCGTGGTTTATAAACCAATCGGTTTGAATCGAGCGACATCTTGTAGCCACTTCCCTTTTCTCGCCCTCTTCGCTCTTTAAACCCAAACAAATTTATTATCATGCCCTCTGTTCCGCAGCCGCCTCTTACTTTCATACAATGGAACAATTATCTGTCTCGTATGCTCTCCCGCACCCGTGATGATCAATCATGCAGATTTTGATTTCCCCCTAGTCATCATGCTCACTACCGCCGCATATGATTACAGTAAGTTCTTGCCTCTGTTCCATCATGAGCTCAAATTTATTCACTGCCAGTTTCTGTCTTCCCAAAAGAGGTACAGTTCACACTTCCCTCGTGCACTCGATGGTTTCCTGATCATTAATCTGAAGATAAAATACATCTGGGTGAGTATACTATAGTAGTATGCCTATTCGTGGAATTGAATTTTTACTGGCACGAAATAATAGAACAAACCGTGGACCCGGGTGTCAACCCTGTTTATTCTAGTGAGCGCCAAAAATTCCACTATACTGGAATATCCTCTAGCGCAATTTCCGTAGGTTCGTTATGTCGGCCTACTAAGCTTGGCGTGAGCCTATGACTGCTGCAACGTGTGTGCTAAATACTGACATAAATTTTCACTAGGTGCTTTGTCCTTTGTAAGTTAGTCACAGATATAAATATGATATGGCTTTGACCATATTATAAGATGGGACCTCGTTTTTACTTGGTCCTGAAACGGTATGACTTCCGATCTGCAGACAATGATTGATGGGTTTTCTGACATAGTCCATGGCACTTAGATGTGCGTCCTCAGCCTTGATAACACTTACGCCCGTTTTCAGCTGAGATCTTATTTAACAGTTGTGAGTCACTCGAAATCTCCACCCTCCGTTTCATTCACGAATAGTACCTCAAGGTGGATTGGTATATGTTATTATGCTATGGTCATATATTCTATTTGTTGCCGCAGCTGATGGTGAGTAGTACAGCTTAGATTGCAGAATAAAAAATCACGATTTGGATTACAGTCATGATGATCTTACGCGTGTGGGCAATATACAGTCAATCAAAGCCGATACTCGTCGTACTTCTCGTTTTGTTTTTCATCGAAATCATCTCCACTGTGACATATTATGCCTTCGAGAGCAATCCAAAGAATTCAACGTGTATGTTTAGACGGCCTTCATGAAATGCACGTTACACTAACCAATTCTTGGCAGTGGCAACCCAAATACTACAGGAATATCCGTATTGCACGTTGGCGCCGCTGGTGCCCCCGCTTAACAAAATTGTCTTGGGGCAACTGGCTTATGCTACACAAATCTTGTTTAGCGTGGTGTTGTGCATGCTCGCAACTATCCAATTCGTGAAGGAGTCGCTTCAAATGTATCGTGTGACAAAGCAGTGGCAACTCAATCGATACATCAATCTACTCGTCAAGCAAGGCATTGTCTATTTCTTTGCGTATGTTTTGATCCTCGACCCTTTTTTGTCTTCGCGGAGAGCACGTTGCATTGGACTTATGGTGGCTTCTTCATCACAGTTTCTTTCTTCTAAATGTCATCACCCTGCTCTATAGCTGGGGAGAGACGCCATCTTTTAATGGACTATATTTCTTGGCGGTTTTCTTGGAGAGCGTGCCTGTGTTCTTACTTCCCCCTCGATTCGTCATGAGCATGCGGGCACTGCATGAGCACGACATTCAAAGTAGACGGGTGGACGAGATCGATCTGGGTTCGGATTGTCCACCCCTTCGTCCGACCATGGTGCTACCAGACTGAGCATCACGTTCGGAAGTCGCGTACAAAATGAGGCTAGGGGAACGAACATGGAGGTGACGCAAGATGAGGGCACAGAAGATATCCAGCAGGTCCCGAGGGATGTTGAGTCGACTTAGATGATTATTCAGCGAGCGGACATGTGACAATATAGTACTTAACGACGGTCATAGCCTGAGTGTATATATTAATACCGGTATACTAAAAAGGTGATAAACGATAGCCTTGGTCATATTTTGCTCGCAAGATTGAATGGACCCGGAACTAACATGCTATTATTAGTGCCAGGAAATTCTCGAACACATACAGTACGATGTACATCGATTCTGAGGATTAAGAATAAACAAATTCATTTCTTCGGTAGATGATTTACATCACCAAACATCAATGAAGGAACCGCGACACCGCTACAAAAGTGCATCCACTTTCCAACTGTTGGGGTTCAGGAGTTGTATCTCCGTACTGATTATCGGTGGTCGGGTGTGCGGATACCATACCTACAGCCTGCACTTCTTCAGGTTGTCTGTTGGGGGTATCCTCCGACGGAAAATTAACCCCCGCTGCACAAGAAGGGTCCTGATATTGTGTCCAGAGTCATCGCATCAGGCTTGATGGGATCAAGAGATGCAGCTTGCTTACAGTAAAGCGGTTTTCAAGGCCAGCATTCCCACCTTTTGTATTCACCAAGAGGAGCTCGTCTCTCCGCAGCCATCGCTCTCATCTTCTAGTCCCCTCTCCTCAGCTTGTGTAGAGTCGTTAATTACTAGTAAGCCTATCTCCTAGTCCTACTGCTTTTGAAATAGACAACCCGCACATGCATAGATCTCAAGCTTCAAGAGTAATCCCTGTATCAACAATCCCCGGCATCCTTCGCTCCTTGCAGTTCATTTGATCGTATCTATGGTGTCAGATCGAGGAGTATTTTATACCAGATACTGAAAGAAAGAACACAGTGCACACTGAAGGTACGAGACTTTACAAAAGTACACATGATACTTTATGGTAAAACAACTCTGCCTTTCGACACTGACCAAGGCCTTGGTAAAATCATGATCGCCAAGGAGAACACGTTTCTCTCCAACCGCGCATCATTGTCGAGATAAGATAGACAAGTCGGAATCCAATGGATAGCCCGGCCGAGAAAATGTGGTTCTAGAATTTGATTATCTCTTTGGAGGGCGAGACAGCGTAGGTCAATGGCAGATAGTGTTTTTCTTGAATTTTTTTAGCCAAGTTGCATAACAAATTGCGCCAGGCCGCGCATGAAACTGTGAGCTACACTAGGTTATGTATTGACTGATCACTAACTTCCGCATAGCACACGAAGCCTTTCCAAATCACTGCAGATTGCTATTCCAAGCAGTCTCAGATCGGCAACGAGTTTGAACTCAAGCTATCCTCGGCGAACGCCACACCGGTACTTGATTTCTTTGACACCCAACTTTCCTTGCACTTCTAAATTGCAAATGTCACTGGCTTCATTCTCGATATTCCAAGGATGTGATATCGGACAGAACTCACTTCCTCTTCCGATATTCTGGATAAATTCCTTACTTGTGCCTTTCGCGGGCACATTGCTTAATCAAGAAAGTGAACATCACCGCGCTCTATTCAAGTAGAAGCCACGTACATTACTCGAACTCCCGATGGTCCTGATCGGTATGTATTACGGTTACCGGGGCATCTGGGTCATCCGAAGACAGTTCATTTTCAAGAGGCTCATCAATAGTCCGGCTGCGTACACATCGTGTTAATCTCGATCGACCTCGATCAACTTCGCTGCGGCGTGCAGTTCCGTGTCGGGCTTCCCGTAGTGGAGACTGGAGACAGACGTGTCATGTCATGTCGTTGTCGCCCTAGAAGGCAACGACAGTGACAACAACACAACGAAAAAAAATGATGTTGCAATCGTGTCGTCGTTGTCATGTCATTGTCATCGACGAGCGGGGTGTGAGGTTGAGGGAAGAGCAGCGCGACGATGCGACGATGGTGACGACACTGTCATCGATGGGTGAGACTGGGGGTTGAGGGTGGCAATAATGATGACTTCTCGTTGTTGGACCGTCGTTATCATCGAGCAGGACGCGGAGAGAGCGAGGGCGAGAGAAGGGCGACATGGGGTTGGCATCGTCAGGTGAGACGAGGGACCTGAGAAGGGCCACGTGGCGACGACAACATGACAATGTCACTGTCGTATTTGGTATCGTCGGGCGACGGGGAGGGCGAGGGAAGGGCAACGTGTTGATGCTATCATCGGGTAGGACAAGAGGGTGAGGGGGGGGCAGCGCGACAACCATAACAATGGTGTCGTGTTGTCATCGTCGGGTAGGACGAGGGAGGATAAGGAAGGGCAACGCAACGGTGACACGGCGATGACCATGTCGTCTCGACGGGTGAGGAGGAGGGAAGGGTGAGTTGATGACGGCGACATCTGAATTGGGACCATGCGTGGCGTTGACGAGGTTTGACCATAGCGGTGAGGGCTCCGACTGCTGCGAAGGGACAACAGCCAATATGGGGCTATCACGTGGTACACTGGCAAGATGCGGGCGAGTCGGAGTTGAACGTTGGAGGGCGGCGGGTGCGTAGCGCGCGACGCCTGGATAGCTGGTGAGTGGCTAGCAGGTGCAAATTACGAGCCACGACGAAGCGCCACGGACGGCGCCAAGTCGAATTTCCGATTGGCAGAGGCCATGCCCCGCGGGTTCAGGCGTTTAATATTGAAAATCGCCGGGGCGTTTCCCGGGGTATACGTCAGACATTCAAGCTGTATGTCTTACATATTAACATTGTATGCAGTAACTACAGCTCACCAACGTTTAGCCGACAAAGACACAGCACTTTCTGCCAGTGTCAGTACATGACTTAGTATAGGAACTGCTTTCTAGATTCTCGGGCCGTTCTGCCGGTGTTCAGCCTCCAACCCACGTACCAGCGATGGCTGTATCTTCACCGGCGTCATCCATTTCCTTTCGCAAGCAATTCATCGCGTTCCTTCAACATCCTTGTTCTTCGTGAGTATTTCCTTACGACATCCGTATTGATTCAGATCGAAGCAGAGCCTCCCAGTGTGCAAGGTAGGTGCTTCCCAAAGAATAAGTAAAGTCCTATCCTGTGGCTACTACACATTCCAGATACTATAATACGCCCAAATTATTAGCCGAACGCCACGAACACCAGCAAGAACGCGGGTGACTTCAGCCAGGCTTTTTCAAATCTTCCATTATTATGCTGCGCCTCATAATGGACATTCATTTCACCTAAAGGAGTCTGAGCTTTTCAGACCACATTTTGTTGTGTTGTTCGAGGCAAATTGGATGTGCCAGAGTGCGCAGGTAAAGTACTTCTTTGCTGTTAGCCTATTGCTTTGCAATACCGCAGAGGATGTACTACCACAGGACATGGTGTACAGGTAGTACAGCGGTACAGCCTTTGACTATGTCTTGTTCAGGAGCAGAGCATTGCTTGCCTTTATGCCAATCACCATGCCTGACGACGGGGTCTCGGGAAATGGAACGCTGGTGGAGCGTTCACCATGTGGGTAGCAGCTATGATCGGAGCCACGACCTAGTTTAGTGCTAGGTAGGCTTTGAAGTCTCAACTCATTTTTGCCACCCAAGATCACCAGCTTGATCTTGTTACTTCTAAAGGTATGCTGCGTGCTGAGTGGCCAATATTAATGTTGATCGACTCCGGTCACATAATCACATTAGCCCATGCTCAACACGAGGTCCCATCCACGTCACGAATTAGTTTCCGTGGGTTTATAACCTAATCGTATTGAATCGAGCACCACCCCGCAGCTATTTCTCTCCTCTTGCCCTTCTCACTAACCATAAATCTGAACGAATTTAGTATCATGTCCTCTGTTCCACAGCCACCTCTTCTTTTCATGCAATGGAATAACTATTTGTCCCGTATGCTTTTTTGCACTCGTGATAATCAGTCTTACAGGTTTCAACTTTTCCTCAGTTATCATGCTCACCACCGCCGTATACGATTACAGTAGGCTCTCGTCCCCGTTCCATTGTTAACTCAAATTTATTCATCGTCAGTTTCTGTCTTTCCAAATGAGGTGCGGCCCACTCACTTCTGTCATCCATCCGATGTTTCCTGATTATCAATCTAAAGATAAAATACATCTGGGTGAGTGTGCGCCTATTCGCGAAATTGAAAGTTTAATGATACGAGACAATAGAGCAAACCTTGTACATGGGTGTCAACCCTATTTATTCTGGTAAGAACGGAAATTCTGGTACACTGAGATATGCTCTAGTACAGTTTTCGTAGGTTCGTTATTTCGGTCTACTAAGCTTAGCGTGAGCCTGCGAACCGTTACAACGTCTATACTGAACACTGACATAAGGTTTTACTAGGTGCTTTGTCCTCTGTGAGTTAGACATAATATAGATATGATGCAGCTCTGACCGTCTCAGAAGATGGGACTTCATTTTTACTTGGTCCTGAAATGGTATGACTTCCAATCGTCAGATAATGTTTAATGGGTTTTCTGACATAACTCATGGTACTTACTAGATGTGCGTCCTTGGTTCTGATAGCACTTACGCTCGTTTTCAGCTGAGATCTTATTTAATAGTTGTGAGCTACTCGCAACCTCCATCCTCTATTTCATTCACGAATATTACTTCAAGGTGAATTGGTATATGTCACCATGCTATGGTCATATATCATATTCGTTGCCGCAGCTGATGGTGAGTAGTTAGCTTGGATTGCAATATAATATTACAATTTGGGTCATAGTCATGATGATCCTACGCATGTGGGCAATATACAATCGATCAAGGTCGATACTCGTTGTACTTCTCGTCTTGTTTTCCGTCGAGATCGTTTACACCGTGACATATTACGCTTTCGAGAGCAATCTTAACAACTCAACGCGTATGTATAGACGGCCTTCATGAAATGCACACTGCATTATAGTGACCAATTGTTGGCAGTGGCAGCCCAAATGCTACAGGAGCCCCCGTATTGCACGCTGGCGCCACTAGTACCACTACTCAACAAAATTGTCTTGGGAAAAATGGCTTACATTACACAAATTCTCTTTAGTGTGGTGTTATGCATGCTGGTAACTGTCAAATTCATGAAGGACTCGCTTGAAATGTATCGCACAACAATGCAGTGGCAACTCAACCGATACATCAATTTACTCGTCAAGCAAGGCATCATCTATTTTTTGCGTAGGTTTTGATCCTCGACCCTTTTTTTATCTCCACAGAGAGCGCATTGCATAAGGCTGATGGTAGCCTCTTCATCACAGCTTCTTTCTGCTGAACGTCACCACCCTACTCTATAGCTGGGGAGAAACACCGTCTTTTAATGGGCTGTATTTCTTGGCGGTTTTCTGGGAGAGCGTACCTGTGTTCTTACTCCCCCCTCGATTCATCATAAGCTTAAGGGCGCTGTACTACGAGCATGACATTCAAGGTAGGCGACTGGATGGGATCGATTCTGGGTTCGGCTTTTCGACCATATCACCCAGCCGTGGTGCTATCAGATCGGGCATCGTGTTCAGAAGTCGCATGCAGAACGGGACTACAAACATGGAGGTAGACGCTGGGCAGGATGGGGGCACGGAAAATATCCAGGAAGTACTGAGGGATGTTGAATTGGCTTCAAGTTAGATGATTATCCAGCGAATGGACTCGGATGTGTGATGAGATGCAGTAACGATCACTAACACGAGATTCAGTATCGTACTGCCCCTAGCATATAGGTTGGAACTTCCTGGACACTTCCTTACTCCCGGTTATGCATTACCTACACGCATGTTAATTTTCAGACTGTTTGGACCTGTACATGCGAACTTGAAGTTGAACGACCAAACACAACACCTTGGGACATGGCCTCTGAGATATGCTACTAAACATATCACGGTCAAAAACATAAAAGTCATGTTGAATGCTATTTAGTACTGAATATGCCTATTAAATAGGTATATCTGACCGTAGTCTCAGTCGAGAGCATGCGGGCTGAAGCGGAGTCTTAAACACAAGGCCCATTACTGAAAGTGCAAAAACATTTTTGTGTAAGGACTCCGGCTGGAGGCTCAGCGCTCAGCGTTCATGTGTACCTTTTTACTTTATTTGTCATTGCTACTCAGGTTCCACAAAGCGTGTGAGGCTTTTCCTAATCACGAATCGCTGCCGATTCCTGCTCCACGCAGTTTCAAGTTGACAGTGGGTTTGAACTCAGCCAAGCTATCCTCGGTGAATGCTACACTGGTATTCAAATTCTTCGACGTCCAATTTTCGCTGCATTTTTACATAGTTGCGAATGTTTCGGTCTTTACTCTCAAGATTTCAAGGACATGATATGAAGCAGAACCTACTTCCTCTTCCACAGCCCATACTACGCCTTTCGCGGGTACATTGCTTCATTAAAGGAGTGAGCATTGTCGCGCTCTATCGGCTAGAGTCACATACCTTACTCGAACCCGCGATGTTCCTGATCAGCAGATGTCAGGGTCACCACCAGGGCGTATGTCCGAGTCGGAGTATAACATGTCATCGGACACATCTGACCGGAGTCTGGGTCACCCGCGGACAGCTCAGAACCCGAGAGGCCCACTTATAGTTCAGCTGCGTACATGTCGTGTCGGTCTCAACCGAGTTCACTATGCCATGTAGTTCCATATTGGGCTTCACGTAGTGGAGACTCGAGATGGACACGTTACGTCATGTCTCCGTTGCCCCAGAGGGCAGCAATAATGACGGCGACACAATGGAAAAAATGATGTTGCTATCGGGTCATTATCGTCGTGTCGTTTTCATCGACGAGCGGGATGTGAGGGTGAGGAAAGGGAAACGCGACGACGCAATGACGGTGATGACATTGTGTCCACGAGACTGGGGGTGTGAGGATGAAGAAAGGGATAGCAGCTATGTAACGATGGCGACTTGTCGTTGTCGCACCGTCATCATCGTCGGGTAGGACGAGGAGAGGACGAGAGCAGGGCGTGGGCAAGGGAAGGGCAACGTGTCGTTGCCATCGTCGGGTAAGACGAGGGTATGTAGTAGCCTGAGGGTGAGGAAGGGCCACGAGGTGACGACAACACGACAACGTTGCTTTCATGTTATCGCTGTCGTCAGGTAGGACAAGGGAGGTGAGGGAAGGGCAACGCGACAACGTGGTTGTACCATTAATTATTATCGTTAGGTGGAGGTGAGGCTTGAGAGCGAGGGAAGGGCAACGTGTCGTTGCAATCGTCGGGAAGGACAAGGGGAGGGTGAGGGAAGGGCAGCGCGACGACAATGACAACGCTGTCGCATCGTCATCACCGTGCTATCGTCATCGGTGGGTCAGTTGATCATGGCGGGCATCTGAACCAGGTCCGCGCGCGTCGATGAGTGAGGGGAGGAGTGTAGATGTGACAAGAGGGTGGAAGCAAGGAAGACGAGGACGGGAGAGGGGCTCAAGACCACGTAAATCGACTCGGAAAAGGAGGAACGGGTTGCAACCAATGCGCGGCTGTCACATTGTTGTCATTGCTGGGTGCAAGGTGGGAGCGGGTGCATCGACCATATGTACGATCGGGGTCAGAGAATGCGTTGACATCGGAGGAGGTCTTGAGGGCTGGCAAGTGGGAGGCGCCAAGTCGAAGTTCCGATGGCAAAGGCCATGGACTCCACGGGAGGTATATATTGAGGATCGAAAACAGTGTTGCCTGAGGTATAAGTATATGGAAAGCCGGACAGTCGCGCCTGTCACGCTGAGAATTTCACCATGTGTGGCCAGCGATGATCGTTGAGCCACCGAACACTCCCAAAAATTGATGGGTGGCTGACCTAAGTTTTTACGTGTGGTAGTCGCTTGCCCAAATAGGGTAGGAGGTGAGCGTAGGGGAAGAAACAATGGTCGGGAGGGCCTCACGCGCTCCATGTAGCTAGATATGTATGTAGTCTACATTCCAGAGATTTTTTGAGACTAAAAAAGCTACGGAACGTACGCTAAAACAGCGAAAAGACAGTGTAAAGTACTGTAAACTGAATGGCGGGTAAAGTAGTATAAAGTAATTAGTACTCAGAATTTACGCGCCATTAGCCAATCAGATGTGAGGTTTGTTGTAAATTTGGTAAACTTGGCTAAGTTCGAACTCGCTTGCGCGGGCAATGCCAGCTCGGATGTTCGGGCCAGGTTTGGTAGAATTCAAAGAAAATCTAATCTAATTCTACATAAATTTCTAGAGGGTTGACATGTGCCTCTTGACCCTCACCAACTGACCCAAACCTTTCCAGCACTCCTCGAGGTGTGGTTCATGCAGTGTGACCGACTCGTTGGTATGCACTTGGCCGACGGTGGCTATGCTTCCGAGATGCCACTTTTACAGATTTAATCGTGTACCGTAAGCGGATCTGGTATTGAAAAGAGGGTGTCGAGACAAGTTGAAGTTTCAAGAGCGCAGGGAGAGGTTCAGATCAAAGCCCAGAGGCGATGATGCGCGAAATAAATCAAATACAATGAAGAAGATCTATGGACGCGCAATACACTCGGGACAATGTCATCAAAATGGATTCAAACATCAGGGTATTTGAATAATTATTTGGGTATTATTGAAGGTAAGATTCCCTCTGCTCAGATCTCAGATCTCAGAGTCCAATATCAACTCTACTTGGTCCGGTCGGGCCGTAAACCTAACCGTTGACGATTTTTCGGAGTGCTTGGGGTCCGGTCATCATCGCCAGCCATATTTGGTCATGTCACGGCTTACAAACCATGTGACAGTAGGCGCGACTGTCCGGCTTTCCATAGTCCTCCGACATCAAATATCTTTTGGATTGGAGTTTATGTCAATATCGCGGTTCTGGACCCCACGTTCCTGTGTCTTTTTTTGCCCTTGGTCATCGAAGTTTCCTTCTTTTCGGCCTCACTGTGCTACTCGTCTCTGAGTCTCCCGGTCACGGTCCCATTCGGATGCCTCCATTTGGCAGTCTTTCTCTAAGACTGAGCCCCACTTTGTACTAGTGTCTGGCGGTGCATCTATCAAAAATCCAGTTGAACGGATCATGATGCACATATAACGCAAGAATGAACGCGTGGATGTCGATTCGCAATAACTCTCTTGTCTCGCATTATACCTGTGCCCTCTTCGCCCGCGGTCTCGACGCTCGCTCTCATATTGGTGCACTTTTCTATCCCCTTCGTGTGCCTTCCGTCTTTATGCTTCCCCTCAAACTCGATCGGGGCACACAATAAGGTCAATGTATGTAAAACCATAGAGTTTTCCTCATTGTCTACTTCTCTAGACTCTGTGCCGTCAGGGATGATTGTGGGCATCATCGAATGTCTCTATGTCCTCCTGATATCCCTCGCCGACCTGGACGCGCTCCCACTCACGTGTATGTCCGGCTGTTTGGCGACGCATGGGGTGACGATAGGCTTTCTACGCGGTCCATTTCGAATATGCGGGACGGTGCAGAATCTTGCTCTCGGGGCAGTATATAAGACTACTGACAGTGCGTCAAGCAATGGACGGGAATAGTGACATATTTGATGGGGTTGATCGGATTCTGACGGAGATGCACAGGTACGGGCATGGGTGGTGGCCTGAGGCAAGCTCGGTCGTCACCGCGTCACCAACACCTCGCGTGAACTACATACGTATGGCATTGGTAATACGAACTGGCCAGTAAGACACATCAGGAGGACACTGGGGTCCCACGATTAGCGTGTCCAGCGGTGATTGAGATCTCAGACTACCCCATTGATATTGTGTTAATGGAGCGTTTCGAAAATGGCATGCATTATTATGATTATACACATAGTGAATTGAACATTGAATGTTGAATATTGAATGTCGAACGCCTAGAGAGGGGACGGGCCACACTGAGCAGTGAGCACCGCCACAGCTTGACTTCTATCTCGGTCAGCGTCGGTCAGCTTATCTTCAAAGATGACGTATGTATATTCGTTCAAGCCTTGGTGTGTAGTAGCTGATTCTGTACCCAGGACGAAGACATTTATCACAGGTGAGTTGTATCGCTGCCGGTGCTGGCAGCATTCTCCGTACTACATGTTTGTCCTCAGGCATCGAACTTCGCACTGGACAAAAAACCAGACTCTTACGGGGGAGACGGTACTACATCAAGTTTTCGTCAGGCACTGTGTCGCGAGCGACGAAGAAAACGAACTTGCAGCATGGAAAGGATAGTATTTCGTGGGATGAAAAGTTGTTCCTGTGAGTATCATCCTTTGTTGTATGCTAGAAAACTGAATGGTGTTAGTGATGTGGACGCTAAGGATGAGTTCCACGTAGCGGTTTATCAGAGACATCGCTTTCCACGCAAACGGAACGAACTCGTTGGAACTCTTGGTTCTACACTGAGAGATGTAATGACCAAAATGGAAAACAACGGTACGACTGATATTTGCTGTGTATTCTACGGCGCACTAAGCTCGTTTACAGTATTTGAACAACCTCTTCGCGTGGACTCCTCCATGATTACTAGCTCCTCGGAAGCTAGTTTCACATTGAAATTTATACTGATTGCAACTCCCCTTGACGAAGACGGGACACAAGCGACGGATGTGATGCTTCCTATGCCTGGGGCTGTCCACGCAGTCGATGCACAATTTGTGAACATCGTACAAATGTTCAATGCCACGTGGGGCGTTCTGATCAAGAGAATCGCACTCTTCGACAAGATCGTGACTGGTATTGTCGAGGTATTTACTTGTCGCTCGCTCTTACTGCGCCTTCATGACCGTCTGGTTGCCATATAGATTCACCCGTATGCGTCTCTGGCATGGTCAATTTTGTCGTCTGTCAATCTGGTCTGGTCTTCCCGCCGCGAGAGCCCTATGTTATTTCTGATCACTAATGGTCACCATAGATTCTCGTAAATCACAAATATCGCGACGATCAAGCCATCCGTTTGGTGCACACCATGTGTGACGTCTTCGCCTTCGTCCACAACACGGACCCCTTGAATGTTATTCAGTCTCATGTTGAACCCCTTAAGCTCCTGATTCAGCAGGTGATGGAATGCGCTTCTTTTATATGTGGCTATGTTGAGCACAAAAGCTCCCGTGAGGTTGCACACCGCCCCGTGATGTCTTTTTCTCACCAGTTACGCAGCAACTCAGACGGTGGAACACACATTCTCGGATATTGATGCGAGAATCACGAATTACCAGATAAAGCTGCTTGAACTCCGAGATGTTTTCTTGCTGGGAGCTACACTGCGGGACGGGGTCATTATCAGTCATTTGCAAGACCTGGTCGAAGACACTGGTAGGCCCAGCTTTATCAGACCTTAACGAGACGCTAAATTGTGCGTTTCAGCGGAGAAAAGCTTCTTAAAAGACTTGCCGTTTGCAGACGGTGCCAGACACGACGACACGAAGGGTTGCCTACCAGGGACCCGCGAGTCAATATTGTGCGAAATTCACACAATCCTGAACAGTCCCGCAGAGAATGCCCCCCGAGTTTGTCTTCTCACTGGCGTTGCGGGA